>CATIWM010038259.1:0-14552 GCA_949671775.1 Mallotus repandus | reverse complement strand
TCTTCTAGTACCTCTACTTTGAGCCGAGTTTGTTCTTCACCGGCTGCATTGTGTATGTCAATTTAATTTTGTACTGTGTAACTGAATTCTAGATACCGCAGTAGTTAATATCAAAATATGAATTATTAGTATCTGACTTTTAAATATTATATTTGAATGATATTGTACTTAATGAATATTGATTTATGATTTTAATATTGTGCATTTATTATTTTATTGTTAAATGTACTGTTTATTCCGTGAAAAAATTTTAAGGCTTGCTACGGGATTTGGTTACCTTATGTATCCCCATTCCCCAGTGCCGGTCACGAACCTTCGGTTCAGGTCGTGACATGCACATCACAGTGCCGGTCACCATTCGACTGGAGTGGGCTTGTGCACACCGTCGCTAGCTCCAACGAGCTCAGGCCTCAACTCCGGTATCAAAAGCTTTATCTTGGAGTGGGCTTCTCAATTCTTTAATTCGTTTAAGGAATTAACTCCGATAAGCCTCTCAAATTTGGATTTTTCAATTATAGGTTTTTAGGCTAAATTTTTAGTTTGAGCTTGAAAATGATTTTATTAGGTATAGATGCTTTAGAATTATTTTATGTTAAGGTTGTAAGCTACCCATTGATGATTTTTATTTATTTTTCTGAAATTATTTTCGAAATTTCACTATTCGGATGCTCGAAGTTACTGTTCAGGTATCGTTCCGGGCTAGGGAAGAATATATTTTTAATAAATTCTAATAATTATTTTGAGCAATTTTCATGAAGAAAGTTTATTAAAATTATGTATAGAATTTTTATTATAAGTTTTTGAATGTTTATGTGAAAAATAAATTTTTGGAAAAATTAGTGAATTTTATATTTTAGTTGAAATTATTGTTAATTAATATGTTTTAGACAGCATTTGAGTAATAAATAGTATAAAAATAAATTTTATGAATTATTTCTTATTTTTAGCTAATTATTACTTATTTTCAGAAAAATTTATGAATAATAAGTTTATTTATTATATTAAGCCTAAATGAGTTATTTGCTAATTTTATAATGTATTTAAGTAATTTAAGTGGTTATTTGAGATTAATGTTATTTTAATTGTAAGATTTGAATTATATCTGTTTATTAATGAACATTTAAGTATAAGCTAGAATTTTACTATTTATTTGAAAATAAATATATTTTATGTTTTATTGTGAAAATAAATTAAATTATGGTATTTAAATGAGATTTTATGATTTTTGGTAATTTATTGAAAATTATATTATTTTAGTGATTATTGTGAAATTTGTTTTCGGTTAGACATTTGGTGTAGTTTGAGGGCCAACCTGAGATTTGGTGATTTAAGAATTTTCGAAGCGTGTTCTTGTGTAGGATCGACTCTACTTTTAGTAGAGGGTTGTCCATTTTACAAGGGAAACTCTGCTGAATTTTTAATAGATTTCTCGTAAAACGTGACATAAGCCTGTGTCGAAATTCTAGTTTTAGATGAGTTGTATCTTTAGATCGAGTCAATTCCTTTGTTCCATGATTTTATAAATTCTTGAGAATTTCATGAATTTTATTATTTTATTTTATGAGGATATTTTAAATAAATATTATTTATTTTAGATAACTCCGGGGCACGAGTTGTAGCACAAGGGCAGCAGAGAACGCGTCGTCCAGCCCACTCAACCTGTGAGTTAATTTTATGGAATGTGTGTTGTGTGATTTCAATATATTTTTTTAGCAATTAAGAATAAAGCATGTTTAAAAAAGATGAATTATTCAATATGATTTATTTATTGATTTAATTGCTTATTTATTCATTATTAATAATTTATTTATTTATTTGATTTAATTATTTATAATTCTAATTGATTTGGAAATTATGGTAAAACGTGCTACCTAATGAGTATCATTGGGACCACGTGCGCACATGTAATATCTCAGTATATGATTAATATGTGAATGGTTAGAGCTCAGTTGATGCTTGCTCCCGGACCAGTAAAAGAAAGAAAAAGGGATGTAACTCGGTTGATGCATTGCTCTTGGGACATCCAATATGGAAGAAGTGAAATGATTGTGGCAGTTACTCGGTTGATGCATTACTCTCAGGATGGCAGTCACTTGGATTAAGAGAGCCGAAAGGCTAGTAGAATAATGGTTTAGGTGTTCTACCAGGTTTTCCACCAAAATAAATATTTTAAATATTTTATACGATGATTTCATATTAAATAGATTTAAAAAGTTTTAATGAGACTCAATCTAAATATTATCGAGAAAAGTAAATGATTTTAATAATTGTAATTATTTTATTCTATTTTATTTTAAAAAGGGTTTTAACAAATGGTTTTAAAACCAGCATGCATTTTATAAAATTGATTCACTCAGTGAGGTCTGATTCCCCTCAACCTATTTTTTTTTTCAGGACCTCACAGTTTGTTGCCTAGTATCTATAGTTTGCGCCGAGTTCGTTCTTCACTGGCTGCATTATGTATGTTAATTTGATTTTTTAATGTGTAACTAAAATTCTAGACACTGTAGTAGTTAAATTTCAAATATGTATTATTGGTATTTTGTATTGTATCTGAACAGAAATATTGTATTTAAAAGAATATTGTTTTATGTTTTTAATATTATGATTTATGGTTAAATGTATTTTTTTATTCTGCGAAAAATTTTTAAGGCTTGCTACGGGTTTCAGTTACTTTATGTATCCCCATTCCCTAGTGCCAGTCACGTACCTTTGGTTCGGGTCGTGATTGGAGCTGTCGAATTTTTCGATCCACTATCGCCACTAGGTACTCTTCATACGCCAAATCTTTGCTGAGCTTCACTGTCTAAGGCTGAAAAATGTGTGAAGGATTGGAAACATACTTCCTCAACATCGAGACATGAAACACTGGGTGAATCCGCGACAATTCTTGTGGTAACACCAGTATGTACACCACTTCACCAACTCTCGATCAAATCTCGAAGGGTCAGATATATCTTGGAGCTAACTTACCCTTCTTAACAAACCTCATCACTCCCTTCATTAGAGACACTTTAAGAAACACTGAGTCTCCGACAGAGAATGACACATCCTTCCTTTTAGGGTCTGCATAGCTCTTCTGTCTACTACAGGCTGTCTTTAACCTCTGCAGAATGATGGGTATCTTTTTAGAAGTCACATGCACCAATTCCAGTCCTATCAACTCTCTCTTGCCAACTTCCCAACACAAAGGCAATATGCACTTTCTTCCATACAGTGCTTTATACGCAGCCATTTCAATACTTGTATGATAACTGTTGTTATATGAAAATTCAATCAATGGCAAGTGTACATCCCACTGACCACCAAAATCCATCACACATATCTGAAGCATATCCTCCAAAGTCTGAATGGTCCTTTTAGACTGACCATCAGTTTGAGGATGAAAAGTTGTGCTGAAGTCCAACCTTGTACCCAAAGCCTTATATAATTCTTGCCAAAAGACTGAAGTAAATGTGGCTCCCCTATCAAACACTATACTCACTAGTACTCCATGAAGACAAACAATTTGATTAACATACAATCTTACTAACTTGTCAGTAGAGTACGTCTTCTTAATTCGCAGAAAGTGAGCTGACTTTGTCAATCTGTCAACTATCACCTAGATAGCATCATAACCACTTGATGTTCAAGGTAAACCACCTACAAAATCCATAGCAATCATATCCCACTTCCACTCTAGGATGGGCAACTGTTGTAATAATCTTGAAGGCCTCTGATGTTCCAACTTCACCTACTGAAAAGTGAGACACTTGGACATAAATTTTGCAATGTCTCTCTTCATCCCATTCCACTAATATGTATCTTTCAAACCATGATACATTTTGGTAGAACCTAGATGAATATTATAAGCAGAACAATGGGCTTCCTCCATAATCTCCTTTCTTAATTCATCTACATCTGGTACACATAGCCTTGTGCCCAAACACAACGTGCCCTCACTGTCAATTACAAAGTCTCTAGATTGACCTTGTTGCACTTCAAACATAATCTTCTACAACTGTGGATCTCTTCTCTGAGATGTTTTAACTTTATCCAAGTACACAGATCGTACTCTGAATTGCGCTAAAAGACATTTCTTGGTTATCTTCCACTGTAACCCCTGATTAATCAGTTTATGCAACTCCTTAATGATTGGCCTCCTTTTTATGCTGATGTGTGCAAGACAACCTACTAACTTCCTACTCAGTGCGTCAGCTACCACGTTCGCTTTACTAGGATGGTAAAGAATAAAGCAATCATAATCTTTCAGAAGTTCCATCCATCTCCTTTGTCTTAAATTTAAGTCTTTTACTGAAAGATGTACTTTAAGCTCTTGTGGTCAGTGTATATTTCAAAAGTTACACCATATAAATAGTGCCTCCATATCTTCAAAGCAAACACCACAACTGCCATTCCCAAATCATGGGTGGGGTAGTTCTGCTCGTGCTTCTTTAACCGACGTTAAGCATAAGCAACCACTCTCCCATTCTGCATTAATACACACCTCAGTCCTACTCTAGAAGCATCACAGTACACCGTATACCCTTCATTCTTTGAAGGTAAAGTCAATACTAGAGCTAAAGTCAACAAGTCCTTAAGCAACTGGAAGTGCTCTTCGCATCTGTCAGTCCAAACAAATTTGACATTCTTCTGAGTTAGCCTTGTTAAGGGCGTTGCAATCTTAGAGAAATCCTTCAAAAATCTCCTATAATAGCCCGCTAAACCCAGAAAACTTCTCACTTCGGTGACTGTTATAGGTCTCAGCCATTCTGCAATTGCTTCAATCTTTTTGGGATCCACTTGAATGCCATCTTTGGATACCACATGGCCTAAGAATGCCACTTGACCCAACCAAAACTTGCATTTCGAGAATTTGGCATACATTTGATGTTCCCTCAAGGTCTAAAGCACAAATCTCAAATGCCTTGCATGCTCCTCCTCACTTCTTGAATATACCAAGATATCATCAATAAAGACAATCACAAATTGGTCCAAGTATGGCCTAAACACCCAATTCATCAAGTTTATAAAGGTTGCTGGAGCATTAGTCAACCCAAAGGACATCACCAAAAATTCATAATGGCCATATCTCGTCCGAAATGCAGTCTTAAGTACATCTCCACTTCTAATTCTCAACTGATGATACCCTTACCTTAAGTCAATCTTAGAAAAACATTGAGCTCCTTGAAGCTGATAAAATAAGTCATCAATCCTTAGGAGAGGATATTTGTTCTTGATGGTGACCTTATTTAACTGTCTGTAGTCGATACACAGTCAAAGACTACCATCTTTCTTCTTCACAAATAACAACGGTGCACCAAGGAGATGTGCTAAGTCTGATAAAACCTTTATCAAGTAACTCTTGCAACTGCTTATAAAGCTCTTTCAACTCATTAGGCGCCATTCTATAAGGTGGCATAGAGATAGGATTCGTACCAGTTGCAACATCGATACAAAATTCTATCTCTCTGTCTAGTGGCAATCATGGTAATTCTTCAGAAAAAACATCAGAAAACTCACACACCATTGGCACCTTCTCAATTGCTCCCATGTCCACCTTTGTATCTCTGACCATAGCTAAATAGCCTTTACATCCTCTACTAAGCATCTTTCTAGTTGTGATAGTAGAAATAAGATTCTAAGGCATTAAACTCTTATCGCCTCTAAATCGAAACTCTTCATCATTAGGGATTCTAAAAATCACTACCTTTTTTTAATAATCCAATGTGGCATAATGGCCAGGTAACCAGTCCATCCCCAAGATCACATCGAAATTGATTACATCCAATAATACTAAGTCTACAAGCAACTCTCTACGTTCTACTAACATGGGACAAGATGGAAAGAATATGTCTGTCTCCAACTTGTCACTAAGTGGAGTTGCTACAGACAAGGGAAATAACAATTTGGATGGTTGCCACTCCATCCTTGAAGCAAAGATAAGCGAAATGAAAGAGTGCAATGCACGATATCAAATAAAAATCTAGCCTCAAAAGAACACACTGAGAGAGTACCTGCTACCACTGCATTAGATACCTGAGCATCCTGAGGAGTCAGAGTGAACACTCTTGCCTGTCCACAGCCAACCTGCTGAGAACTAGAAGGCTGTTTGAATCTTCTACCACTCGGTCTCCCCTCATATCTACTGCCTTAACCTCGGCCCTGCTGGCCCACATACTGAGTTGGCCTTTGCTGAGGGTACATAGGTGCCTGGTAGGGTTGATGCACCTGCTGAAATGGTTGAGTAACTGAAGACGAAGATCCCTGGGCATAAGAAGACCCAGTGTTAGGACAAGCTCTGGTAAGATGTCCAATCTGCCCACACCTGAAGCAGGCTCCAGTCAACAAATGGCACGACCCCTTATGTACTCAGCCACAAGTAGGGCATGCACTAGGCCCCGAGCCTGAACTACCATACCCAGAGCTCTGATTGCTACTACCACTACTGGCTTTAGGTCCGAATCTCAGAGGCCTACTACTCTGTCTGCTGTGTTTACCAGTCCTATGCGCTTGATTACTTTGATAGTTCTGCTATGGAGTGCCCGTAGTTTGAATACCAACACTGCCTATCTGAAACATAGGCTATTGAATCCCCTATGTCATTACAACTCCACTACTGCTGCTTGCATAAGGGTCAGGAATGGTGCCATGCATAATATGGCGTCTTTCTAGCTATCGAGCCTCCTCAATAACACTGTCCAACATCCAATATGTAGTCTGGATACTGATGTAGGTTGCACCTAAACCCGTCATAAACAACTCTATAGCTCTCCTATTATCCCGCATCAAATCTAGTGCATGATGACCCAGTCTGAGGAACTCATAGGTGTAGTCTACAACTGACCGATCAAGCTTACTTATGTGCAGTAGTTACCATATGTAGTTATCCTTCATGGATACTGAACAAAAGCACCTCAAAAATTGTTCCTTAAATTCTAACCAAGTCATCGTAGTCATGTGGGGCTGAATGGATTGCATGAACCAATCCTGAGCTGCGGCCTGAATAGATAACTCTACAACCATAATCCGCTGATAATCTGTGTAGCTTGTCCGAGTTTTGGCCTCAATAGTGTTAAGAAAATCCAATGCATCTCCAGTGCCGTTGAAAGAAACTCTTCCCACTCAAAAATACAGTAATGCTGCATCTGCATCGGACATCCTCTAATTCCTCTGTTGAAGCATCTACTGAACTAAAGGCATGGCTTGAGAGCTGCCAAGCCTTGGTTATGCTTGCCATTCCAGCTACAAAAGTTGCAAGATCAACCTCAGGAACTCCTTGTCCTATATGCTACTTTTGTTCTTGCATCTGAGCTACTTCTACTCTATGTCTACCCCTACCACTACCCCTACCCCTTCCTCTTCCTCTACGTTGAGGAGCAGGGAGAGGAACTTCATCCTGTACAGACTGCTCATCATCATCATATGTTGCCTCGATAGTAGGAGCATTCCGTGCTCTCCTTCTCATTCTGAAAAGATAAAACCAAACGAAATTCAAAACACAACAAGGAACAGACATAACACAGAAGCCTAGAAGCAACGAGGACAACAATTGACATTTATCAACCTAATTACCGTAGTAGTTCAAGAAAAATGTAACTCAAAGATCATTAGAGCTGAAAATAAAACATGGGCTCTAATACCAACTTTGTCACGACCCAAACCAAAGGTACGTGACTGGCACTAAGGAATGGGAATACATAAAGTAACCGAAACATGTAGTAAGCCTTAGAAATTTTTGCGAAATAAAAATAATACAGTTAATAATAAAATCATAATCAATGCATAATACTAAAAGCATAAAACAATATTCTTCAAATACAACACCTCAAGTCAGGTAAAATCAGAATACCGATAATACATATTTTAAATTAACTACGCGGTGTCTAGAATTCAGTTACACATTATACAATTCAAGTCAACATACATAATGCAGCCGGTGAAGAATGAACTCGGCGCAAACTGTGGATACTAGCAGACACACTGTGAGGTCCTGAAAAAAATAAGTTGAGGGGAATCAGACATCACTGAGTGAATCAATTTTATAAAATGCATGCTGGTTTTAAAATCATTTGTTAAAACTCTTTTTAAAACAATATAGAATAAAACAATTATAATTATTAAAATCATTGCTTTTCTCGATAATATTTATATAAAGTCTCTTTAAAACTTCTTAAATCAATTTAATATGAAATCCTCGAATAAAAATATTTGAAATAATTTTTCTAGTGGAAAACCTGGTAGAACACCTAAATCATTATTCTAATAGCCTTTCGGCTCTCTTAATCAAAGTGACTGTCGTCCCGAGGGCAAGCTCAACCGAGTTACTGCCACAGTCATTTCACTTATTCCATATTAATGTCCCAAGAGCAAGCTCAATTGAGTTACATCCCTTTTTACTAGCCCGAAAGCACTAGCTCCACCGAGCTCTAACCATTCACATATTAATCACATATCGAGATCTAACCTGTGCGCACGTGGTCCTAGTGACACCCACTAGGTAGCACGTTCTACCATTATCTCGAAATCAATTCGAATTACAAATAATTAAATAAAGTAAATAAATAATTAAATAATGAATAAACAAATGATTAAATAAATAAATAAAACTTAACGAAATAATTTTCCTTTAAACATGCTTTCAATTATTATTTATAAATTAATCATATAGACATTTCTTTATTATTTTTAATTGCTAGAAAATATACTGAAAACACACACAACACACATTTCATAAAATTAACTCACAGGTTGAGCGTGTCGGGCGACGCGTTTCCTGTTGCCCTGGTGCTACAGCTCGAGTCCCGGAGTTCTCTAAAATAAAGAATATTTATTTAAAATATACTCGTAAAATAAAATAAATAAATTTATGAAAATTCTCGAAATTATGAAAACTAAAAGATTGACAAAATTGACTCGACCAAAGACACAATTCATCTAAAACTGCAATTTTGACACAGGCCGATGCCACGTTTTATGAGAAATCTACTGAAAATTCGACATAATCTTCTCTATAAAACAGACATCTCTCTACTAAAAGTAGAGTCATTCCTACATGAAAACTCTTCTATTCCCACACAATACTACACTCGGATCGGACTCCCAAACTACACACAAATTTCGACCGAGTTCAACAACAACACTACCACACGTGTGTGTATATATATATATATATACATATATATATATCAAAAATTTATAAAATTTAATTGGGCTATTTGAATAATAATTTCTTTTAAATAATTATCATATACAAAAGTCCAATTCATTTAAACTATTAATATTTCTCATTTAATATATTAATATATATACTTAAAATTTATTATTTATAGAATTCCGGAAAATTCATAAAAATATATTTTAACACTAAATATAATTAACTCATGAAATAATTAAATACTATAATATTTATATACCTTTTATATTATTTTTGAAAATTAATTTAAAATCAACAAAATATACAAAAATACTAATTTAGCTAATAAAATTTATTTATACCTTATAATAATCAAAATTATCACTATACATACTAATTACCTATAAATTTACCAAAAATCAATTAAAATTCAAATTACACAATTTTCTCTAAAATTTATATTTTTTACATATTACTTCCAAAAATTATAATAAATCATTTATAGTTAATTTTACAAAATTTCCTTCACAAACATTACTCCAAATAATATATAGTATTTATTAAAATTATTAAAATTTCCGGGCTCGGAATAGTAACCACCCGAACCAAAAATTACAAAAATTAAAAATAAATCCAAAAAATATAAATATATATATATTTGCATAGCATTCAATCTCTACATCAATTTTACTACTCATCATTTAGCCTAAAACCCACTTAATTAACCAAAAATTAACAAAAACTCAAAAATAGATTTACCTCATTTTCAAGTCGATCTAGAAGGAGATCAAAGAAAACCGAAGGTAAATTAGAGAAGATTGGGAGATAAGGATTCCAACGACACCGGAATCACAGCCAACCGACGTCGGAGTCGTCGCCGGCGACCGAAAAGAGCTCCGGTCAAGCAAAACAAAACTGGAGAAAAGGAGAAAGAATGGCGGCGCTGGGTGGCGAAGCTGGTGGCGCGACATGGTTGTGATGACGATGAGGCGTGGTGGTGGCAGTGGTCTGGTCTGCTCCGGCCGAGAGAAGGAAAGAAAGAAAGAAGAAGAAAAAGAGAAAAAGAAAGAAATGGCCAAAAATTTTTATTTTGTCTTTCTTTTTTTAATAATAATAATAAAATACCAATTTATCCATCAATCTCTACACACAACTTATATATATATATACATAATACAATTATCTAATTAAATATCTCAACCATAAAATATATACAATAAAATATAAAATAATAATTTTTATAAAATAATATTTAATACCAAAAATTTAAATTTAATTTCACTAAATAATAATCTCAATATTAATAAAATATTTATTAACACTGCAAATCCCATAAATTTATTTTATAATTTAAAAAAATAATTCGAGTGTTTACACACTCGCTCAACAAGGCTGGTGCTGGTGGCATATTTCATAATCATCTTGATGAATAGGTTGGTGATTTTGCAGCAAACTTGGGCACCTGCAATGTTCTTGTATCTGAATGTTGGGGTCCAATCCATGGACTGAGGCTAGGCTGGGAATTGGGTTTCAGGTATATTATTCTTGAGACTGATAATAAATGTGTGGTGGATTGCAGATTTTATGGCAACTCATGCTCTGTCTCTGCCTATTGGATGCGTTAGTCTTCAAAGTCCTCCTGCTGGCATTTTGGAGCTGATGTTTCAAGATAGGATAGGAGTTTCAACTCCTAGAATGTGTGTTTTGTAATATTTTTGGCTTTTTCCTTCCCTTCTTATGTTAAAAAAAAAATTAATATAAAAATTTGCTTGTATGAATTACATTAAATTTGCCACGTCAATAACTTATTTGTTACATTAGCCTTCCACATCAGCAACTCCACATGCCAAATGCAATTTGAAAAATTGACTATATAAATTGATACAATTTAAAGGATTGGATAATTTAGAAAATTAACCTATTGATGAGGATACTTGGGACCATTTTCTTTATTTCCTTTAAAGTTAATTGTAAAACTATGTAGTTTATAGATTAGAGAATTGGGTTAAGGAATTTGTTTATGTTTACATCAAAATTAAAAAAATATTTAGTTTTGACTTAAAACTATATAGTTTTACAATAATATAATGCAAATTAAATTATAATTTATAATTTAAATTATAATTATCTATTACTTTAAATTTGCATTATTTAATATTAATACTTATTTATTACTTTAAAATACAAATACTACTTAATTTTTATTTATTGAACAAATTTATTATTTGCTAAATATTTAATTAGTATTATATAATATTTACTTATTATGATATTAATGTTAATTTACACGGCATGAGTACATAATATTGTCATATGTAATATTTTATATTAATTACTACTAATTTAATTAGTATTGTATTTGCTTAATATAAAATTAGTATTATATAATATTAACTTACTAAATTAAATGATATTTATTGAATATTAATATCTAAATTAAATTATACCCATTTAATACTACCATTTAATATAACGAGTCTGATCATAAACCTATAAATAGACATGTTTATGAGCTTTAACAAGTCAAACTTAAGATAATTCAAACTCGGTTCGTTTAGCTTATGATCCTCAAAATGAAATTTAGACTCAGCTCAATTTAATAACTGAACTCGAATAAACTTTTTTCGAATCGAGTTCCAAATGTATCATGAACCGTTCAACTTGGGTAGACCCTTGGATTAAAGCAGTGAAAGGCAACCGTTATGTTTTTTAAAATAACGTTACATCATAATCAGTTGATGTTACCTACAACCAGCAGTCAATGTTACCTACAACGAGTAGTCACCAACTCTGTTGTGTACACGTGCACTCATTTGGAAACCCAACTTAAATGTAAAATGAAATAATTGCTACGCTAAGAGAAAAAGAATTTGACATGGTAAATACATAGTTCAAAGGTTGTCGGCAGAAGTTTATGCATGCAGGGCTAGGATCTTAATGTTATCATTATTCAAACTCCTAGTTATAAAATGAACTTTTTTTTTTACTAGCGCAGGCATAACTTTCAAATTTTTAAGGTTAAATAGTTAAATGATGAAATTTTTTTATGATATTACAAAATTATAAGTTTAATTTTTTTTATCAATGTAAGAATTAGATTTTCCTTTTAAATTAAAAATTATAATCAATTGGTACTGAACTGTTATTGTTTAAACGATATATCGAGTTCAAATAGTAACATATGCAATTTTTTTAGTAAAAGTTTGAAATTCATAAATAAATACCTCAATTAGGTTGGCACACTTTTATCTTAAATAATTGTTAAAAAAAATTTATTATTTTTATAATTTTATTTAAATCGAACTGAACTAGTTAAAATGTAATGGTTTAAACTAAAACATATTATATTAAGTCTAGTACCTCAGCCAGCACTTGGGTGTGGTGGGTGTGAAGCAATTATGGATGATGAATCACTTACAGCTACAACATTATCAAAAGAAAATGCTATTCAACCTAATACTTATATTACATGCATTATTTAATTTGTCAAAATTCATTTTAAAAAGTTTACCCTCTAGGTAATTATATCTGCCAATAATGTAACATCATTTAAGAAATTAGTAAAAATAGCATTGGATTAATAAACACTACTTTTATTAATACTTGTTACAGTGAAGGTTCATTATCCAGGCTGATAACTAGTAAATAGGTAGTGGTAAACGGATAAAATCTATCTACATTTTTTTGATAAAAAAAAAAATCAATGAGAGTAAAAAGATTCTTATAACTTTAATATTGAAAAATGAATATTTGATCTGTAAAAGAAAAAGAAGGAAAAAATATTAATAAACTAACATCTTTAAATAATCTCACATTTTCCAATTACTCTCTATTTAATGCCACCTCCAAAATACAAAAAGATAACTTCATTTTTAACGTTTTTTTTTTCTCTTTCTTTCAAAAATTGGACGTATAAGGCAAAAAGAAGAATACTATCAATAGGGGTGTGTATAAATCGGTTAAAATTGATTAATCGAACCGAATCTTATATTTAAATTTGGTTCGGTTATAATTTTTAAGAGTATGAAAATTTGGTTAATCGGTTCAGTTTTGATTTTGAAGGTAAAAAGCTGAAAAAAACCGAATCAACCGAAATATTTATATACATTATAAAATATTATATAAAATATATTAATTTAGAAAAATATGGTTAAATATTAAGATTATAAGCAAAAATATTTCTAGTTATATTATTAATAAATAAATTTTACAAAAAAATATAAATTAATTAATAAATATTTTAGAAATTATTCAAAAATAAAATTGATAAATCGGTTAACCGACCGAACAGAACCAAATATGTTTGGTTCGATTCTGGTATATATTCGGTTCAATTTTTGTTTGAAATTTTGTATATTTTTTATTAGTCAATTTCGGTTTGGTTTGAATCGAAATCGACTGATGCTCACCCCTATATGTCTATTGAAGAGTAGGTATTTTATTTAACAACCATATATATAAATTAAACAAAAAGAGTAGGTACATAGTGCATAGATACAATGTAGAGCATATAATTTGCTTGAGAAACTAAAAATATTAAAATAAAAAATAAATATTATAATTTATTAATATTATAAATATTATATGATTTTAAATTATATAATTTATTAATTAAAAAAATAATAATATTATTATTATATTTGATAATTTATTAATTAGTATTTTTAGAAAGTAATTTAATCTTATTCATATTATTTAAATTAATGAGCTAAATAATATTATAATTATTAATTTTATTGTATGTTAATATATAGACATTATAAATAGATGTATATTTAGGAGTGTAATCGGGTCGAGCCGAGTTGGGTTGAGTTTTAACTAGCTTAGATTTGGTTTGTTTATAATTGAGCCGACCTTACTGTCTCACTTGGTCTTCACGAGTTGTTCGCAAGCTTAAACAAGCTAAACGGACCTAACGAAATTTTAAAAAATGCAAACTATAAATTAAAATTATACATTAAAAAATTAAAAATAAATTATTTATTAAAATAAATTACAATATATTTAATAAAAATTATGATTTTATTCTAATAATATATTTTCTAAATTATTTTTTACAACACCAATTTATATATTATATATCTAAAATAAAATTACGAGTTGACTCGCGAACTTTTATTCAAACTTGTTCGCGAGCTTTACAAGCCGAGCTTTGTATAACTTGAACTCGGCTCGTTTATTAAACGAGTTTCAATAGACAAGCTCAAACAAGTTTTTATCGAACTGAACACTGAGTAGCTTGTGAGCAGTTCGACTCGTTTATACCCCTATGTATATTATAGATAGGGTCACTCATTCGGTTAATCGAACCGAATTTTCATCCAAAATGAAAATTAAAATTAAAAACTTATAAGGGTTAGAGATTAAGCGGTGGTTATTGGTTAATTGAATTATAATAAAATTTTATTATCAAAATAAAAAGAAAAAAAGGTGCAAC
>CATIWM010038240.1:0-15570 GCA_949671775.1 Mallotus repandus | reverse complement strand
AACCATCTTCCTAATTTATCAATCAAAGAAGGTGTCACATATAAGTACTTTAAAAGATCTATCTTAGACACCACTTGGACTCTATAAGACTAGAAATAATGATAAATTTTTTAAGGTGCCCAAACCATTGCCAAACATATCTTCTCAATGATCTTGTATTTTCTTCATAAGGTAATAACTTTTGTTCAAATAATAGAACGCAAATTTGAAACTCCTATCATCTACTTGAGTCAACATTACCCAGTGCTGAATCTTTAACATATAAATATAATATCAACACATTCCTTGGTTGCAGCGGTCTCAAAACTGGTGGATTCAATAAATACTGCTAAATCTTTTTAAATACTATCTAATATTGTTCATTTTATTCCATTGGTTGATTCTTCCTGAAAAGCTTGAAAATTAGTTTGCATATAGAAGATATTCTAGAAATAAATCTATTAATATACTAAAGATGACTTAGAAAGGATGTGATTTCAGTTTCTATTTTAAGATCCAACATTTTCTGAATAGCTTTGATCTTGTCTGAATCAATCTCTATTCCTTTTGAACTGACCATAGATCCCAACAACTTATATAAAGATACTACGAAAATATACTTTTTTGGAATGAGTCTGACATTGTACTTTGTCAGCTTTTCTATAAACTTCTCTAAATCCCTATAATGTTCTTTAAAAGTATCTTGTCTAACCACCATATCATTCATATATACTTCCATCTCCTTATGAATCATATCCTTAAAATATTTATCATCACTCTCTAATAAGTATCGCAAATATTTTTCAATATAAATGGCATCATCTTATAATAATATATTGCTCATTCTATAATGAAAGCAATCTTAGCCTTATCTACAATCGCCATCATGATTTGATTACAGCTATACCATATGCACAAGTGTAATAACTTTTATTAGTAGTTGAATCTATCAAAACATCTATATGAGGGACAGGAAAATCATCTTTTAGAGTGGCTTTATTTTGATCCCTATAATATACACACATTCTAACTCTTTCATCTTTCTTTGGCACAGGAACAATATTAGCTAACCATTCTGGATAATGAACCTCTTCTAGGATTCTTGCTTCTATATGCTTATTCACCTCTTCTTTTATCTTTTGGGCCTACTCAGGTCTAAAGTGTCTAAACTTCTACTTTACTAGTTTCATTTTAGGATCAATGGGAATAAAATGCTTTGTTACATCTTTGTATGTCATATCATCATAGCTTCAAGCAAAGACTATGTCATTTTTCAATTATTCTCTCAAGCTCATTTTTTTGTTCAAAAGAAAGTCCTTTTGCCAATTAAAGTTCTTTAGATAATTCGGTATTACTTATGTTAAATAGTTCAGTATTAATAGAATTTAAAAGTGAAATGCTCAAAATATAATCAAGTGTACGTATAGTGCCATCAAAATAAACATCAAATAAGTAAGCAAAATCATAGATTACCGCATTAAACTTATATAAGAAAATATCATTCGAGGTCACAAGGTCAACAACAAAAACATCATTTCCTAAATACACTACAGACTTAATATTAGTAAAAATAAAGTCCTCTGGGCTAATAGAAGTAAGTGGTACAAGTTTAATCCCAGGGTCTATAATAACAACATCATTATTTGGTACCATAATTTTTTTTTCAATAAGCTTTTTAATACCCCAAACATCATTAACCATATCATTAAAAATTTTCTAGCCTTTAGTCTTCTTAAATCCCATCATATATTATTTCTTATTCTCAATATAAATAAACACATTATTCTCAGTCTTAAAATTTGCTTTCCTAGCTTTCTAAACTATGTCTATACATTTGATGTTTGAATTCAAGCAATTTAATGATACTATAATAATTCTTTTGTAAACTCATTTCTAGCACAAACTTAGACTTTTTAAGCATTATGGCAACTTCTAGATCCATACGATCAAGAAAAATTAGAGCAACCTGAAATCTTGATGGACCCATATTTGGATAGACCATAGAACAACCATTTTCATTCTCAGCTACAATAGCAATAACTCCTTCTTTACAAGGGAACTTAATTTTCTAATAAAGAGTTAAGGGTACTCCTCCCATAGGATGGAACCAAGGCCGTCCCAAGAGTAAACCATAAGTAGTAGGGATATCCAGCACAATAAATTCAACAATAGTCTCAATTGGTCTTGATTTTAATAAAAGTTTTGAAAGTCCCTTCAACAACTCTTTTTAAATCATCATATGCCTTAATCACCAAATCTGATTTTATAAGTTCTTCTTTTGTCATATTCAACTTTTCCAAAACTTTAAAAGGACACACATTAATAATAGAAACATTATCCACCATGACACATAGAACCACAAACCTTTCACTTCAACTTGAATATATAGAGCATGGTTTTGCTTTCTTCTAATAGTTGTCAAATCTTTTTCAAAAAAGAAAATTGTGTTATCATCCTTGAAACCCACCAACATAGCTAACTCTTGCCGAGTAGAATTAGTAAAAACAACCAGATTTTTCAAAGCTTCCTACATAGCATCCTTGTATTTCTTTGACGCAACCAAAATATCCTACACACTGGCATTAGTCTTTGTCTGCTTTAATTATCTCAAGATAGTATCCTTATCTTCGTCTTCAACTACTTTCTATTTTTTCTTATCCTACACTGATGGTCCCTCCTTTTGTGGAACTATAAGGTCTAGATAATACTTTCCCCTTCTAATCATATGATCAACACTATTCGTAACCTCATTATCACTTGAAAGAACCCATAAATTTGAAAAATCCTAAAGAAAGCTATTAGAACCTTCACCCATTATTTCCTAAAAATTCTAAGGCAAATTATTTGAACCATAACCCTCTATTATTTTCCAGAAATTTTGACAAACCATATAGTTCATAAAACATTTCAGCTCTCCATAATCCCTAAATTCATCTCCCCAACTAGTCAAAACAATAAACTCAATTGAAATATCTGGAGAAGCTGGCTTGGTATACTTCACCAAGTAATTATATTTCCTTAATGGCTAACCTAGTGCATTCCACAATTTCTTGATTATTCATTTATTCTTAAAATAACCAATCTTACAGAACTACATCTTCAAAAAGGACTTAAACCACTAAATAAGTGTAAGTAAAGTGTAATTGAACTAAGGGCTTGGCTAATCCAAATTTTAATAATCTTCTTATTTTTCTTTCTAGCTCTTTTTCTACTATTAGCCTTGTTAAACTATTTTATAAGAAATTCCTTATTAACTAGCTCATCAACAATCATCATCATTTTCTTGACTTTTTACGTAGGTTTAGACTATTTTGAGTTTAGAATATTGCTTTGGTCAATAAGAAGATCTTGAATCACATTTTTAAGCCTAAAACACATATCAGTAATGTATCCCACTTATTGATGAAACTTAAAATTCCTTAGGATTGTGACTAGTTAGAAGTACATTCGCTAATGGCGTAAGTTCCAATGGCTTAAAAAACCCACATTGAAAATTTAGATAACTACATCGGAGGTCTTATATTATCAATCATTGAAGATGGAGTAACAGTGGTAGCTTTTGAAGTATAGGAGGACCGAGTGTCCTTTTTCTAAACTTAGGTTGGCTTCCTAAATTATGCAATTCTCTTAGCTTGATCTCATACTCATAACTCCTATCTTTTGATGGTTATTGTCTTAAGCGTTCTCCCAAGCAATCCTTACTTAATTAATCTCATGTGGTTGGTTTCTCATACAAGTAACCTTAAACTTCATGATATAATTAGCAAAAGATTTATTAGCCTTTGAGTCAAACTTTGCAGATGTAAAAGTAAGACTCCAATTTGAGTGTTGTAAGAGTACTGCTTGAGAAACTGCTCTACTACTGCCTTTTAATTCTATTTCGCAACATTATCAAGTCAAAGATAACGAGTTAAAACTAAACTTTATAAGGAAAATGAGTCATTAATCCCAAAAAACACGGTCAACTCATGCATTTTAAACTTTGAAGGCAAATTAAGATTCCTAAATGAACACAACTCATCAATGCTAAAAATAATAGAAGCTTACTTTACTTAGGTTGAAGCTTTTGAAGTTGTTTAGCAATTTTAACATATTCTTCCTTCATCACCACTCTTTTCTTCACTAATTGCGTTAGAAATAATAAGAGCTTTTTCCTTAGACTATGACTTCCATGCTTCATAAACCTTAATTTGATCCTTAGTCGAAGGTGATCCATCAATAAAAATTACTTCTTATTCACCATTAAGGTTGATCTCACCTTGAGGTTGGAGAAGTGAAATAGCCTACATAATGGTCTCTGATTCTAACTACCCATTTCCTTAGTAGCTTGTAACAACTAACCAAATTATTCTAAATATACTCATTCACCCTTTTATTCACCAGTGTATCAACTTCTTCCATTCTCACAGGTTCTGATAATACTTCTATAGCAAACTTAACCAATCTACATTTTTCTCTCCTCTAACCAAACTACGGTGTTGAGACATTTCAAGGATTACCTATAATGACTATAAATGAATCAGTATATATTCATGCATGGATCGATGAATGACAGTTAATAATATACAAGTAAAAGCATATAGAGTTCCTTCTAACCCTATCTTTCCCACATAGACTGTCTTTTCAATTTTTGTCCTATGTGGGGTTTACTAGAAGATCATCGGGGGATGAACAGGCTCGAACATACTCTTAAAAAGAAAAATTAACATATAAGGTGGTTTATATTTAAATGCATGATAGGATGTAGGATTTAGGTAGAGTTTCAGGATACTGATATAATTTAAATTGAGTTACCTTAAGTAAGAAGTTTGTCCAAGTATATGATATCAGGATAATCTTAATATTAAGTCATAGAGATACTACAATGAACCTAGACATAGTATCTTCATGGGTTAGGATTAGGTTATTAAGATATAATAAATTAGGTATTTTAGTCCACATATATCCAAGTAAATTATGAATATGAACCACAAATTAGCTTATCATGAAATACATCATGGTAAGTTCCAAACTATATGGTTCAATTGGATATATAAGTGAACTAGGGTCCTCTTGTAATTAAAGTAAACTTTCCACGCTTGTTCTCACATAACCCCATTGACATCATCATTTGAACACAAATGAAATCTAAACCTTTGACCTCTAATATGGCATGTTCTCAACATTAAACCCTAAATACTTAGCAATTTTCCATATCATGCAATTTAATTGTAACTGAATGACATAAATTGATTTTTAAGCTATTAACCATGCAATATAAAAAAAGTCAATTCAATTGTACTAATCACAACATCAGTCTTTTTTTTACCAGAAAGTGTATGTGACATGACTCTATGTAAATATCTCAGGCTTATGACTCGTTTCTAGACTCTTTAGCAAGCCTAGTGCTGATGTCAACAAGTCAACTCGACAATATTTGGATTACTCTCCTTTTTTCTTGTTATAGAAAAATAGAGTATTAGTGATAGAAATACTGGAAGAACTTCTAGGGATGACATAAATTCATTTATAACCCTATGACACAACCATAAGAAACGGGGAGTCACCATTTGCATCATAGTCAACATGCACTTTGTTATCTTTCCTCTGCCTAAATTATGCTCCTATTGCATAATCACACATCAACTCAAAAAGGCAAACTCCATTTTGGGGCCATCATTATTTCATCAATGAAAACATAAGGCATATAAGGGTTTAGAAATTTTAAAGAAATTCTTTTCAAATCGCCGATAAAATTAGCATGACCTAAAAAGTTTACATATATGAACACAACAAACTAAAATCTACGTAGCAAACTAGATAAATAAAAACAAAATTTTAAGAGCAACAGAAAAGAAAAGATCAAATCAAGAAATCCTTTATTTCTAATAAGAATTTTTGACCATTTACTAAAGTAATTTGTAAAAAAAATTGTAGCTAAACTCGAGAAACCTAAACTCGAGGGTAAATTTTACTTAAAAAAAAAAAATTCTCCATCATATTTCAAGTTTAATTATAGAGAAATTTTCTTATGTTTTTTGCTACTGTCAAGGTACATTTTAAAATTTATAGTCAAATTGTAAAAGGTTTTTTTTTCATTATAAAATAAAAATATTATCGAGACTTTATTTAATTATTCCATTCTACTTTCGCTCATATTTTTTTTCTCCTTTACACTTTTTCATTTCTCATTAAAAAAAGTAAAAAGAAATATATTTTTTTTGTTCTACTTACTTAATATTGTAGATAATAATATTTTTTCTAAATAATAAATAATTTTAAAATTTAAATAAATAAATAAATATTTTATTTTGGGATAATGAATTCATAAGTAATATAAGTTATCAAAAATTTCAATTAAGTTCTAATTTTTTTTTATTGAGTCCTAAAAACATTTAAAGTGTTTCACGTTAGTCCTATACCGTTATCTCAAACGGAATGGAGTGACGTGGCAATTAGATCCCACCTAATGAACTGACGTATGCGTCCAACTCATTAATGATACTGAACCTACAAGTCTTATAAGTTATCAAAAATTTCAATCAAGTCCTAATTTTTTTTTTATTATAAAAATATAATTAAACCGAACCTAACTGAATTTTCAAAATATTTTAAATTATATGGATGTTTATGGTTCATTTTAATTGGTTTATAAAAAAATTTTTGATTGGTTTATCAGTTTTTAAATATTTAAAATTTTAATAAAATTATTTAACACAAAAAAAAATTCAAACTAGAATTATTTAAATTCATTCTAGAAAATTGGTTTGGTTGATTTTCTAAAAAAATTAATAAATAAAATAAATATAAAAAATTAGCAATAATAGATCTCCTAAATATTATTAAATAGTGCAAAATTACATAAATTTATCAGGTTTAAAATTATTAAAAAAAAAGTCAAACCGGTCGAACTAAAACCAATTTGGTTTTGTTCAATTCGGTTTTGATCCTTATTCGGTTCAGTTCAATTTTAATCTTTGTTCGGTTCAATTCATTTTTTACTCTCATTTCTTTTTTATTTTGGTTTTGATCAAAATGGAGTTGTTTTGATCTCTTTTCCTCATCAGCAATTACACATGCCAATTGAAAGTTAGATTAAATTGAAAGAAGTAGAAAAATTAACTATCCTAATTGACACAAATCAAAAGCTAGAATTTTTTTAAAAATCGGCCTATAGTTGAAGATAAATGGAATCATTTTTCTATATTATTTTCCCTTTAAATTTACAAAATATATTTTCATTATTAAACTAATTGTTTAACAAATTTTATATCACATGAATTTATCATTAATTATTAATTGACTATAAAAATGAATAAAAAATCAAAAAACAAATTTTATTTTTAACCTAATCAAAATTTTACTCAAAAAAATTTTTTTAGGACTTGATTGAAATTTTT
Source organism: Mallotus repandus (assembly GCA_949671775.1). Taxonomy (NCBI): domain Eukaryota; kingdom Viridiplantae; phylum Streptophyta; class Magnoliopsida; order Malpighiales; family Euphorbiaceae; genus Mallotus; species Mallotus repandus. The sequence goes on along the minus strand of CATIWM010038240.1, from coordinate 8,212 downwards.
GATAACTTATAGAAATTATAGGTTCAGTATCATTAATGAATTAGCTATACACGTCAATTTATTGGATAGGATCTAATTACTTTATCAGTCAATTCCATTTGAGATAATTATATAGAACTAATATGAAACATTTTAAATATTTTTAGAACTCAATAAAAAAATAATTTTAAAATTTAATTGAAATTTTTGACAATTTACAGGCGGTATCCTTTATTTTTGTGATGTTGGCTTTTGGTCAATATTTTTTACTTTTCTTTCATTTTGTTATAAAGGTTCATAGATCTAAAATACATTTCTACCACTTTCTTCTTCTCCTTCTTCTGATTTCAATTAATTTATTGAAATTGAATCCAATTGAATTGCATTGATCAAGATGACAAAGAGCTACTGTTAGCAGTTGCTGGCTAGAATCAAATCGCTTTCTCTCTCTGTGCGTGGGTGTATATATACAAGTTGTGGAGTTGATTGATCGAAAACCCTAGGCATGAGTGGCCACGATTCCAAGTATTTTTCAACAACAAAGAAGGGTGAAATCCCTGAACTTAAAGAAGAACTCAATTCTCAGTACAAGGTTTGTATGATTTATTTCAAACAAGGCATTGTAGCTTTGATCATAATTTTTTTTTTGTTTTCTGAATTGTGGATTAGAATCTGAGGCGTTTTGATTTGTTTGTTTAGGATAAGAGAAAAGATGCTGTTAAAAAGGTTATTGCTGCAATGACTGTTGGAAAGGATGTGTCTTCGCTTTTCACTGATGTGGTGAATTGTATGCAAACAGAGAATTTGGAGCTTAAGAAGCTGGTTTATTTGTACCTAATAAATTATGCTAAAAGCCAGCCTGATCTTGCCATACTTGCTGTCAATACTTTTGTCAAGGTATAACAACTTCATTCAACCTGTCAATTCTCCTTTTATTACTTATTACATTTATATTATCTACCCTTGCTTCTTGGCATATCTGTCGCAGCTTTTAAAATCGTTGAGTTGAGGTTGCCTTTTATTTAAGTGATATCTTCATCAGTCTTTCTTTCCAAGTATGTGTTTGTATGCCCTATAGATGGGCGTGCGTATGTCTTGGATTCTGAATAGATAGATATTACCTTTTGTTCATAAATCTGCATTCATTAGATTTAGGTTTCTGATATGATAGAAACAATGTTCAATGGTTAGTGGAGACAGATATATGTTCGTGTATTAGTTGCTTCTTGTGCTTTTACAGTGTTGAGTGGCAATTCCGTGATCATTAACTTTTTTTATTACTTCCTTTTTCCAAATCAACTGTTGAGCTTTCGATAGGGTCCTCTGTAATGGATTTTTTTGTTGGTTCAATGATATCATCTCGCTATTCTACAAAAGTTTCTCCTATGGTTGGTGATCAGCTTCCATATGTAGGTCCTCAGGCAACCTGGATTGTCTTTGCAACAGCTATACAGGAGAGGACTTATACACTAAATTTGGAGAAAGAACTGATATGTTTTTTTTGTTTTTAACAACAGAGGCAGTGTTTTGTTCAGTCATGAGTTTGGCATTATTAATTACATGCTTCTGGCCCCTCTAACGTACTTGCATTTTATTGACGTTCATGTAGGATTCACAGGATCCAAATCCTCTGATTCGAGCTTTGGCTGTACGGACGATGGGTTGCATTCGTGTTGACAAAATTACAGAGTACTTATGTGATCCCCTTCAGAGATGTCTAAAGGTTGGTTCTTTCTGCTGATTTTAATCTTTTGGTTTAATAGATTGCTGTCCTTGGTTAATGCTTGCTTTTCTCAGCTGTAGTCTCAAAAGTATTTAAAATTTTGTTACGTCCCCTGTCTGTCTTATCCATGTATCTTCTCTAATCCAGTATGTTGTACTTATTTCAATAGGATGATGATCCTTATGTTCGTAAGACAGCAGCTATTTGTGTGGCCAAACTTTTTGACATAAATGCAGAATTAGTCGAAGATAGGGGATTTCTGGAATCTCTCAAGGATTTGATTTCTGACAATAATCCAATGGTTGTAGCAAATGCTGTGGCGGCCCTTGCTGAGATTCAAGAGAATAGTAGCAGGCCCATCTTCGAGATTACTAGTCACACACTTTCAAAGCTGCTTACTGCTCTTAATGAGTGCACAGAGTAAGTTAACTATATTGCTATGCCTTATAGTCAAAATTTTCATGGTTGGGTTTGGAGATGGTCATCATTCCTGTGAAACTGATGTTTTGGTCTTTGATGATTCTAAGCCTGATGTAATTCAATCCAATTATGTATGTGCTTTTGTATTTTGAACATCCTGTTATATATAGGTTAGGAATATACATGAAATGGACACTGAACGGTTATTTCAGAATCTGGTCATATGTGCATGCAACTATGTGCTGAGAATGTAAACAAACTAATTATCACGTTCTTTTCTACCCCCTCCTTTTGTCTCTTTTACATATTTTTCCTAAGGTAGATGTATTTGCTCTTTGTTTGAGTGGACAGGCAACCTTAGCTTGTACTGTTCTGTAACCTTTGTGTTGTGCTGTGCTGTGCTCATGGTCTCTCGTCACTGTGTTGAATGTTTGTGTTGTGCTCATGGTGCGGACTTGTCTCTGCTACTTGTATGCTATTACCTATTTGTGAAGGATACATGATAGATTTCACTGGCAATTGAAAGATTACATGCTTTGGAGAATGTCAAATTCATTCTTCTGCTCTTTTATTTTTCACTCATTTTTTTTTTGGAGACCTGCAATTTCTTTGCTTGGAAACCCCTTTGTTTGTTTGTTTGTTTGTTTGTATGATGTTCATTTGTTTCTGTTGTACCTTTTTCAGGTGGGGCCAAGTTTTTATATTAGATGCTCTTTCTAGATACAAGGCTGCTGATGCTCGTGAGGCTGAGAATATAGTGGAACGAGTTACCCCACGACTACAACATGCTAATTGTGCTGTTGTACTTTCAGCTGTTAAGGTTATTGTTTTATTGATGTTCTTAATCATTAACCTTGATGCCTCTGAAAATTATCAACTGTTCAGAATTTTTTACATTACATTTATTCTATTTCACCTTTATAGATGATCCTCCAACAAATGGAACTTATCACTAGTACTGATGTCGTTCGAAATCTTTGCAAGAAGATGGCTCCTCCTCTTGTAACATTACTTTCTGCAGAACCTGAGATACAGTATGTTGCATTGCGGAATATCAACCTAATTGTACAAAGACGGCCTACAATCCTTGCGCATGAAATTAAGGTAAAAAGACATAGTCCTGCTGATGATATGAAATGTACAAATTTAGTCATGGGAAATTCTTACTTATGCTTCATGTTTGGTCATATGCTGATCAAGGTTCGTTCTCCAAAAATATCCTCTTTTATTTTCAGGTGTTTTTCTGCAAGTACAATGATCCAATTTATGTGAAGATGGAGAAGCTAGAAATCATGATAAAACTTGCCTCTGATCGAAATATAGATCAAGTATGTTTTTTTTTTTTTTTCTTCTCTCTTTGAACAATACTAGGTGCATTACTCCATATGCATGATCTGTCTTTTTAAGCAAGGAGCATTCTTGGAGTTAGTTAGGTTGTAATGTTTTCTTGAACACTTCGGTAGGTTCTGTTGGAGTTCAAAGAGTACGCCACAGAAGTAGATGTGGATTTTGTCAGAAAGGCTGTTCGTGCCATTGGCCGCTGTGCCATTAAGTTGGAGAGAGCTGCTGAGCGTTGCATCAGTGTTCTGCTAGAGCTGATTAAAATTAAAGTGAATTATGTGGTTCAAGAGGCTATTATTGTTATCAAAGACATCTTTAGAAGATACCCTAACACGTGAGCTCTAGTTTTGGTACCCTTGAGGAATATTATTGCAAAAGTCTTGTTTCTTCCCTTCAAAACTTATTTTTGAATCCTCCTTTATTTTGCAGTTATGAATCAATCATTGCGACACTCTGTGAGAGCTTGGACACTTTAGATGAGCCAGAAGCTAAGGTAACTTGTTTTTCTTCAGGATTTTTTACTATAGATTGAGATTCTAGCTTATGTTTTACTTCATATCTTCAACAATTCTATCTCCTAAGGCTTCCATGATCTGGATAATTGGTGAATATGCTGAAAGAATTGACAATGCTGATGAGCTCTTGGAAAGCTTCTTGGAGAGTTTCCCTGAAGAACCTGCACAAGTCCAATTGCAATTGTTGACGGCAACCGTCAAGCTTTTTCTTAAAAAGCCAACTGAAGGCCCTCAGCAGATGATTCAGGTTTCTATTTTATACCGACTTGATTGTAATTTAGAAAGTACTGTCTGATTACTTCTTTCGCCTGACCTTTACTTTACAACGTACTTGGCACATATTCTATGATTACTAATCAGGTTTTGATTATGTCCACACACCTGGGTTCAGGTTCGCGTATTGCCCACTTATTTTTTGAAGTAAAAAAAATACAACATCAATTTCTTTATTAATATATAACTGAATACATTTTATATATCTACCTAAATTTGTAGTAATTATTTAAAAAATTGTCATATAAGTTGATTTCAATTATGCCATATATACATGTTCATATGTAAAAATATATATACATGCGTATCACTGTTGGGCATGGCAACCCCTCCTATTCCACTGGGGTTGAGGAAGAGCGAATACCCTTTTGGTTGGATGAAATTGTGTTGTGACGTTGAAATGGGTTCTGATCATTGATAACATAGTATTGGAAGAATATTGTTTTTTCAATGGAAAAAAAAATTTAATACTTTATTTTTGTTCTAGGAGAAATATATAAAACAGACAAAGAATTAAAAAGGAGAAAGTCAGGCTTCTTGTAGCCAATGAATGATCTATCTTCTTAAGCATACTGTTACATTCCCAGGTGTGAAATCTTGTTACGTTTTGGCGTTAATATGTTTGTAACTACCCCATGCACAAATTTATTACATGAAAGTAAATACAAGTCCTGAAACTAAACATAATTACTGACTCTCTAGTTTGTCGAATCTTGTGTTTTTGCTCTAAGCTTATTGTCTCTTGGACATTCCGAATACTTACAAATTTCTTGAGAGCTGAACACCTAATAGGTTAGCAATGCTACATAACCTACAAATTCACTCATAAGCAGAAATACACCTAACATATTCACAATATTTTCTGCATACACTAGTACAACTTTGCCAACCTTTTCCAAGTAAGCATCAAAGCTTTTTTTTTCCTTTGACTTTCACAAGCAGGGATAATTAATTCAACAAAGTAGTGAATGCAAATGGATGTAATGCTATGCTGGCCTCATGCTTTGGTTATATGCATGTTGGCCTCAATGTGGACTTTTATCTCTAGTTTTTGAAATTAGTTCATCAAATTTTCAAAGATAGAATGAAATATTAGTGAAATGAAGTGTACCATGCTACTGCTAGTTTTAGCATGTTGTCTACAATTTTCAGTTCCCCCTGTACAGCAACTATCATACATTTCAGGTGTCCTGCGACGTGGTATCGTCTAGCAGCACTTTGTTAGGACATGATAGTTTTTTCATTATAGTTGCAGCTATTCAATCATTGTTCATGATAATTAAAGGCTGTTGCTTTCATTAAACATTTAGATTTGACCGTCTCTAGTCAACTGTCACTGTAATTCTTTTGACAGGTTGTTTTGAATAATGCAACTGTGGAGACAGACAATCCTGATTTACGAGATCGTGCATACATATATTGGCGATTGCTATCTACTGATCCTGAGGTGTGGTTTTGCTTTATACAATCATTATTTGTATTTCAATTTATTAAGATTTTGCTGTGCAGCTGCGCCTGTGTATTTGTTTGTTTGATAAATATAATTTCTTCTCCATTATATGCTTTCCTCTTTTATTTTGGGGACCGATGGGGCAGGGAGGAACATGGTGATAGTTACAATAGCATGTTCTCGCAGCCCTTGGTTGCATGCTGCCACAATTAGCACAGGTTTATCATGTTTGCTACAGGTATCTTTCCCAGCTAATCTGCTGGCTTGGGAAAATTTTAATTTCACATGGCTAACCCAATACTTCTATCTGGCCAGTGGAATGGGAGATTTGCAATTGCTGGACATTGTTGAACAATATACAGTACATGTAGTTATATGTTCATATAGGACTAGAAAAAAGAAAATCCAAATCTACTTGAATTTCACGCTTGCTACATTTTGGAAATGAAACTTTATGGAATTCATTTGAAACCACAGGGAAGCACTTGTATATTGCATTGAGAGCATTCAAAAAAATATATGTTCTTATATCTGATGTAATTTTTTTTTTTTTCAGGCTGCTAAAGATGTTGTGTTAGCTGAGAAGCCTGTGATTAGTGATGATTCAAACCAACTTGATCCATCTCTTCTGGATGAGCTTCTTGCCAACATTGCTACATTATCCTCTGTGTATCACAAGCCGCCTGAAGCATTTGTGACCCGGATTAAGACAGCAACACAGCAAACTGAAGATGATTACTATCCTGATGGGAATGAAACAGGGTATTCAGAATCACCTTCCCATCCCTCTGATGTTGGAGCATCACCACCAACCAGTTCAACGAATGTTCCATGTACTGGATCAAGGCAACCAGCCCCTGCACCAGCCACAGTTCAACCTGCTGCTCCTTTGCCAGATTTACTTGCTGACTTGACAGGAATGGATAATAGTGCTATTGTTGCTGTTGACCAACCGTCTACTCCTGCTGGGTAGGTGTTGGGATTTATGAACTGTGATCTATTTGTGGTCAGTGGATGTGGCACCAGTATGGGATCATTTGGCTGCATCATATTTTGCAAAGCTTATTCTGATTTTGTCATGCATTCATTGAATAATGAATCCTGCATAATTGGCAATTCTCAATTTCATTTCTAAACATGTTGCTTATACCAGATCTTGAACTTTTTGCAGCCCTCCTTTGCCAGTTCTGCTACCAGCATCGGCTGGTCATGGTTTACAAATTAGTGCACAGCTAACACGAAGAGATGGCCAAATATTTTATAGCTTGCTGTTTGAGAATAACTCGCAAGTTCCCCTTGATGGGTTCATGATTCAGTTTAACAAGAATTCATTTGGTCTTGCAGCTGCTGGACCCTTACAGGTAGTTAAGAATTCCATTTCTTAAATGAGTGTTTTTTCCTTCCCCCCCTCCCCTCTCGCAATGAGTTAAAATTGACACCTTATTTTCTGATAGGTTCCACAATTACAACCTGGGACATCTGCAACAACTCTGCTACCTATGGTATTGTTCCAGAACATCTCTACTGGTCCCCCAAACTCACTTTTGCAAGTTGCTGTGAAAAATAATCAACAGCCAGTGTTGTACTTCAATGACAAAATTTCCTTGCATGTTTTCTTCACCGAGGATGGGAGAATGGAGCGTGGGAGCTTTCTTGAGGTAAAGGACCAAAAATCTTTTTCTTTTGTTGGAGTGTTATTGGTTTTGGTTTCTTTGGTGATATTAAGGGGCATCTTGGATTATGAGGTCTCTCAGTTGATGCGCTCATCTAAGGGTGGCCAAGTTATGCAATCAAATTTAGCATTAGATCTTTGATATTATTGTTATCTTTATTTTATGGCACATGGAAGGGTGGGAGAAGAGGGAGCCCGGGGGGTGGGGGGCGAACAGATGGTGGCAATCGTAAGACTTAGACCTGCTCTTGTGCAGTGCAAATGTATACTACATGGCCAAATAATCATAACCTTATAGTCATAACACCTGTAAATCATCTAATAGTAATACTAATATTAAAAATAATTCTACATTTCAAAAAGAGTGCTATAATTTAGTCTTCTGACATGTATATAGTTTATAGGTTTTAAGAGATAGTGTAAAGAATTTCAGAATTTTGTTATAACAATAATGTAGAATTTTTTTTTTTTTTTTAAATAACATTTTAAGAATGGTTATATTTTGGTGGACATGTCTAGGGACCCATTTTATCTTTCCTTCATTGAAAAAATGAAATAGTAGTGATAAATAAATAAAGGGAAGAAGAGGTAGCGAGATTGTAACACTTGTACATCGGTTTAGCAAGTAATAACGTAGTTAAGATAGAAATTTATACAAGCATCGTAAGAGAAATGTGGAAATTCTAAGCATCATGTATGTTAAGAGCAATGTTGGTTTTGAATCCCATGGAAATGAAATATGTTTGAAATTTGGTGTTAAATTGGAATTAAACTTAGGTCTACATCAAAGAGGAAAAATAAATTAATTTGTTTGTATATGTTCTATGAGGAGGAATCTA
>CATIWM010038214.1:0-10253 GCA_949671775.1 Mallotus repandus | reverse complement strand
AAACAAGCAAAATAAAAAAAAAAACTAAAAAGAACCTACAAAAAACTAAAAAGCAACCAATAAAATACATAACAATTCAAATAAAAGAAGTAAAAAAATAGAATATAGAAAAACAATAATTTGACAAAACAAAATAATTTTCTTTATATATATAAAAAGTAAGTTATAGGAAACAATACAACTATAGCTAAAAAGTAAATTGTTGAATATTAATAATTGGCTAGTAGATCTAAGCTTGAAAAGCAATAAATTAGAAAGACTTACACCAAAATGCATGGTGATGGTAAAAGAAAAAGAAAGTTGAGCCCTAGGTAAGGAAAGTAAAGTAAAATGGACATGCCAAGCTAAAAAGCATTTATAGGAGACTTTTTGTGTAAAGTTTTTAAGTCATTTTTTTCCTTCTTTTCTAGGCTTAGTATCTCTAATGGTATTATTAAAAAAATTTTGTAAAAAAAATATTTAAAAAAAAAAATCAACAGTATTTATGAAAATATTATCTTTATTTTGGTTTTTTTAAAAACCCCTTTTTTAATTTAAAAAGGGATTTTTCAGAAATATATAAAAAAGGAAAATATTTTCAGGTTTAATTGACTAAAAAATTTTTCAAAAACACCTAAATACATAAAAACTTTTTCAAAAATACCGTTTTTTTCTTCCTTCCTTCCTTCTTCTTCTTCTCTCTACTCTTTTTTTTCTTTGTGTTAGATCTTATAATTATACTCAAAAAAAAGAAACCCACACCCAATTCTTTTTCTTTTCTCTGCTCTTTTTTTTTTGCATTAAATCTCATCACTATACTAAAAAAACCCACACCTAATCCATATTAAAAAAACCCAAATATGATGGATGTGGACACTCCCGGTTTGATTGGCCCGCAACGAAAGCTTGATGATGAGGTAGAACGAATTATGAATGCAATAGAAACCAAGAATCTTCTCTAGAATGGACCCGAGAGCCTAACACACTTAGTTGAGCCCAAAAATCTTAAATCTAAGCCCAAAAGCCCATTGGCCTAAGGGCAAAGTTCAGGACTAGGTCGAAGAGGCGATCGCCTCTATGAAGAGGCCATGCCTCTTCGGTCGACACATCAGTGAGGCGACGCCTGTTCATAGTTGACCTATGCAATATTAAATGCCATTTTTGGCTGTTATGTGAAAGTTAGATTTTTGGGAGGGGATCCACATATCTCTAATATGAAGATCTATATGTGAAAGTTAGATTTTTGAGGCAAAAATAAGGCTGAAAAAATGTGCAAATGATGAGGAATGAGTGTTTTTTGGTCTTGGCTTGGGAATGGGAAAAGGCAAAAAAAGGTAAAAAGCTTAAGAAGGCAGGCAAGAAATTAGTTTTAGGAGAGGTCTGGAGTTTAAAGAGGAGGAGAGAACATTTTTTGAGAAAAATAGAGAGGAGAAAAGAAAGAAGAGAAGAAAAAAGAGTTTTTAGCTTAAAAAGTTCACTTTCTTGAGGAGGAAGAAGGAGTTCTTGCATTCAAGAGGATTTTGAATCAACAAGCCAAGCTTTGAGGGCTTAGTTAGGAGCTTTAAACTTGATCAAATCAGTAAGAGTTATCACTTTTCAAGTTTTATTTATTTTTGTATTTATTGTTCACCTGAGGTTACAATTATAGCATGATCATGTGAATTATTGAGAATTAGTTGTAAATCTTTATTTATTTGCATAAATCTTCATTTATTTTTATCTATTTGGGAATTGCTTAGGATTTAAGGAACATATAAGTTGATGTGTGACTGTTGAAGAGGTGATGTCTCTTCGAAGAGACGTCGCCTCTTCGTGTTGAGGGGACTTCATGTCACCTTTATGGCTAGAGGTGACGCCTCTTTGAAGAGGCGCCACCATACCAACAGAGTTGAGCTCGAGTTGGCTTTGATCTTTTATGTTCATTTCATATAATTTGTGTTATTTATACTATATCTCAATTATACATGCAAATATCATGATATTATGTTTAATTTAATTTTTATATATGTTTAAATGAGTGTTTATATATATCTTATTCAAGACTAATAAGTTGGATTTCTTTTTTTGTAGAATTCTTGTATTTATGGAACATTTAACATTTTAAGCTTTGCAAGAATTTTAGGATGATTTCTTAAATTATCTAAGTGACGATCCTTTAATTGGTTTAAGTTAGTTTGTCCTACTTTTATTTTGTTGCTATTTTAATTATATGAAGTGTTGTAATGCCTAATCTCTTCCCCTATGTATTCAAATGTATTTTTGTGAATTGTTTATTATAAATATTGGGCTAAAAGTATGAAAATGGACTAATGTGCAAACTTGGATTTAATTGTAAAATTTGGAAATAATTAAAATTTGCATGTTAATAAGAAAATAATTTAATAATCAAAGGTAATAAAATAAAAAACACACACGGAGGCCAACCACAAGGTTGGGTGGGCATTTCAAAAGCCCATACCCAGTTTTCAAACCCTTTCTCTGAGGACGGCTTTTGGGAACCTCCATGGAATCTAATTGCCGTACAGTGTGTCCCAGGTTTCATCCGGGTGGTGACTCCATCTCTAATTTGGGCTTCAAAGCCTATTTTGTATTTCCTAGTGGGCCCTAAGCCACATAATATTGTGGTCGTCAAATACTTGGGCGCGGTCTAAACCCTGCCGCCTATAGTGGTGACTCCACTGGGGAGAGAGAAACTGATTCCAGGGTTTTGTAATATATCATCTTTGATTATTTTCTTATTTCCTTTGCATTTTCTACATTCACCACACATCTCTCACACAATGAGCACTTAGTCCCAAATAACCTGATAATAGTCATTGCTTCGATGCCTGTGTTTCACTGAAATCTTATGGTGGAGCATTTGATTATTGTCACTCATAGCATGTACTTATCCACTTTGTGTGGACCCTTGAGTGGGGAGATGTAATGGAGGTATGTAGTTGTGGAAGTCGAAGTTTATTACCCAAGACCCAACTCATTTAATGACTTAGTAATTTCCTTCAGGTTTTTCCTTAAATATGTGTGATTTATGCCATATAGTAAATTATTAAAATAAAGCCCAAGCCCATCTACAAATGGACTACGCCAAAGTTGGGCTCTTAATGCCCTCTTTGGCCCATTAAAGTGGACTTTAGTTTTATTCGAAGGATTCACTACTTGTTTGTTGTGTCTTGAGATTTTTCTTACATATGTCGATTTTGTTATCCCCTATTGATAATTAAAACCCAGAACAAAAATCCTAGGATAAGGAACTTACTATTGAACACATGTATGGGAGAAATAAGGGTGGAGATACCGTTTTTAAGTTTTATAATTGTTCTTTATTATATGTAAATGAGAACTTGTTTATTTATTTCTTTGAAAATAAAAAGTGAATCTGCATTGCATGCATATACATCATGCATATTTCTAGCCTGTGGTGATTACAAATATAGTACATCAGTCTTCTGTCTAGACGAGATCTGACGTCGGTCGCTTGGTTAGAATCCCTCAAGAAATAGTAACGGCAAGTTTTAATCCTGATGCCTTCAAGAAGCAGTTGAAAATGGAAATGGCTGAATAGACCCGAATAATTATGCGGGAAATGATGGGGTCAGCTAGACAGAAATAACCGGCACAACCACAACCATTAGACCTTGATGCTGAAAACTCTAGAAGAAATCAGGTGGAAGATGATCTTGAAACCTTGGTAGCTGAACTTGTGGCCCGACCGAATGTGAACACTTCGGAGAACGTAGAAAAGACTGATTAGGCCAAAAACATGACCAAGACTATGGCTCAAGTCCAAATGATGATGAAGGAAAAGGGAATGGATGCTCCTATAGACTATACAGACCTCAATTTAGATGAAGATGATGATCTACTTCCTCAAAAATTTAAATTCTCGAATATGAAAAAGTACCTTGGTACTAATGATCCTCATATGCATTTGAAGCAGTATGTGACCCACATGAAAACAACTGGCTTGACTAAGGCACAAATTGTTAAGCAATTCCCTTTGTCTCTAGAAGGAGCACTAATTAGATGGTACTACACTCTGGAATCCCATATTCAAGCTGACTGGAAGGAATTATGCGCTGTGTTTATGAAGCAGTATGGTCTCAACACTCAAATGGAAGTATCCATAAGAGACTTACAGAATACTAAGCAGTGATTCAATGAATCCTTTGCTGATTACTTGACTAGATGGAGAGGAAAATTGGCACAGATAAGGCACAGGCCCGATGAGGTTGATCAGCTAATGATAGCAATAGAGGGATGTGTCCTTCCACTTTTCAAGAAGCTAAAGGACTTGGGAATTCAAAACTTTGAAGAGCTGTATAGATTTGGGGTACAAAAAGAATTTAATCTGGCATATGAGAAGAAGTTCTTTAGTGGAAGGTCTGGGGGCAAAGAAGCAGTTGGTTCTAGCAGCAATGTGCAAATCAATATAGTAAGGCAACCTCGAAGGCTCTCTAATATGGGAAGGTCTTTCTCTAAGGTCTTAGAAAAGCTTATTGAAAATAACTTACTATAACCCCTATCTCCTAGACAACCTTTACTAAATGCTAACCCAAAGCTCTTCTATAAATTTCACCAAACCATCTGACATGACACTAATAACTGTACTAGACTGAAATATGAAATGCAAGACTTGATTGATTCAAGTAAAATAACTGACCCTAAAACCAGAAAACCAAACACCAAAAATAACCCTCTACCTAACTACCAAAGTGTACCACCTCCAAATACACCCATCCTGATAATCAATACTGGCTTAACAGAGGAGCAAGTCTTTAACTCCTTTGTTTATGTCACTCATGTATCACCAAAACCTTAACCAAAAGACTTGCATCTGAGTGAGCAGCCTATGGAGCTTAATATGAATGTTTTGGACATTTGGAGTTCTGATGATGAAGAAGGAGGACCGATTGATTTATGGAAGAATAATGGGAAAGGAAAAATCCAACCAGTTAAGAAGGTTGAAGAGAGAAAAGAAGAAGCAAAACCTGTTGAGTCGAAAGAAGAGAAAGTGGGCTCAAATGATGAAGTAAAGAAAACTAAGAAGCTGATAAAGCTACGAAGAATGAGAAAACTGTCGTTAGTGTTTAGGAATTGCTTATGCATTCCAAAGCCCATCAGAAAGCACTAGTTATGGCCTTAAACCACAAGAATGTCTTTGTGAGTCATACTCTTGATCAACTTATGGACTCATTAATGGAAAGTTCTCAAGGAGCTGTTGTATTTACTGATGATGATCTACCCTTGGAAGGTATAGACCACTTTAAGGCCTTGTTTATTAAGGCAGAAGCGAAATGAAAGTTAACTTATTGTGTGATGGTGGATAATGGATTTGCTATCAATGTCTGTCCTTTGAAGTTTCTGCCTAAGTTAGGATCGATAGTGGCTAACTTGAAGCCATATGATATATTTATTAAGGCCTACGATGACATGAAGTGGCCTATTGAGGGGACTTTCAGGGCCTTAGTCAAGGCTGGACCTATTGAAGTTTGGGTTAATCTGCATGTAATTAACATTTTGATCACTTTTCTTGTGTTATTAGGGAGTTCATGGTTTCACCCTTTGGGAGGAGTAACGTCAACGGTTCACTAGAAGATTAAATTCCCATATGAGGGAAAGGTAGTCACCATTTCAGTAGAGACTTAAGCTGTTAATGTGAACTAGGCTTATCTAACAAGCAAAACCCGCAACAATCTATTAATGCCCACACCTTAGATCGTCCAAGAAACAAGTCTGATGGAGACTAAAACCCTTAATTATCTAACAACTAAGAACTCTAGTTATCAAGAAGTCGCCACAATTAGATATGGATGTTTTAATTGATAAGATAAGTGATCTATCTAATAACCTATTTTGTTTAGAAAGTTCAAAGAATAAAACTCCAAGTAATTTGAAGAAAAATTCATCACTTTTATTTAATTGATGAAAAAGATTTGCCCAATAGTCTACAAAATAAACTATTTATAAGAATTCTTAACCTAAAACTTAAACTAAAACAAATCCTTAAAAAATAAGGATAATAGACCCTTAAAAGATCAGAAAAAGAAGTCCTTTTTAGAAAAGGAATTATTTGGCTTGCAAAATAAGCTAAAAAAAAGTATTCCTAACTAAAAAAAAACATTTAAAATTCTATTTTGGACTTAAACACATCTAAATTCGTATTTAGCACTAAGTGGACTAAATAACACATATTTGGGCTTTATCTTGGGCTTGGAACAAGTGTAGCTACTCCTTTGGCCTTAAAGCATCCAAATTCGACCCAATAACATTACTTGGGCCTCAATCTTCAATTTGCACCAAATGAATAAGCTTTGGACCATAATTAACTCCTTCTTTGTAGGATTCCTTGTTGCACTAGGATTGTCATCATTCCCCTTTTCCTTAAGAGGATTCATCCTCGAATCAGCACCTTCAAAATCAAAAGGACTCAAATCAACAACATTGAAAGTAGCACTAACATTATACTCACCAGGGCAATCAAGCCTATAGGCGTTGTCACTAATCCGTGCAACTACTTAAAATGGTCCATCACCATGCGGTTGAAATTTTGAATGCCTTTGGGAAGGAAACCTCTCCTTGCGCATATGTAACCAAACCCAATTGCCAGGCTCAAACACAAATTATCTTTGGCCTTCGTTATGGTGATTTGCTTCTTGCTCATTCCTTTTCTCAATATTTTGCGTAACCTTCTCATGAAATTGTTTAACAAAACCTACCTTCTTTACACCATCAAGATTAGAATATTCATGCATAGGTAAAGGAAATAAATCTAATGGTGTCAATGAATTAAACCCATAAACAATCTCAAAAGGTGAATAATGTGTAGATGAATGCACACTCCTAATATATGCAAACTCTACATGAGGCAAACATTCTTCCCATGATTTTAAATTCTTTTTGATAATGGCATGCAATAATTATCCTAAAGTTCTATTCACAACCTCTGTTTGACCATCTGTTTGTGGATGACAAGTAGTAGAAAACAATAACTTAGTTCCTAATTTTGCCCACAAAGTCTTCTAAAAGTGAGATAAGAACTTAGAATCTCTATCACTAACAATAGTTCTAGGCATTCCATGCAAACACACTATTTTCTTAAAGAACAAATTAGTAATACGTGTTGCATCATCAGTTTTATAACATGCAATAAAATGTGCCATTTTCCTAAACCTATCAACAACAACATAAATACTATCATGACCATGCCTAGTCCTTGGTAAACCAAGAATAAAATCCATAGAAATATCAACCCAAGGTGTAGTAGGAACAGGCAATGGCATATACAAACCATGAGGTTTAGCTTGGGATTTAGCTTGCAAACATGTAATGCAATTAGCATAATATTTTTCAACATCATGCTTCATATTAGGCCAAGAGAAATGCTCATGCAAAACATCTAAAGTTTTAGCTATTCCAAAGTGTCCCATTAAACCCACCTCATGCGCTTCTTTAATAAACAATTTACGTATGGAACTTTGAGGCATACACAATTTACTTTCCTTAAATAAAAACCCATTATGCCTGGAAAACTTACTAAACACACCCTTTTCACATGCATTAAACACATTGCCAAAATCTTGATCGTTCCCATACAATTCTTTAACATTCTCAAAACCAAGTAATTTAGCATCTAAAGTAGAAAGAAGTGCGTACCTTTAAGATAATGCATGAACCACTATATTATCTTTACCTTGTTTATATTTGATGACATATGGAAAGGACTCTATGAATTCACGCCACCTAGGATGCCTCTTGTTGAGCTTATTTTGTCCCTTCAAATGCTTCAAACTCTCATGATCAGTGTGAATCACAAACTCCTTAGGTAAAAGATAGTGTTGCCATATTTCCAATGCCCTAACTAATGCATACATCTCCTTGTCATATGTTGGGTAGTTTAGAGCTGCTCCATTAAGCTTTTCACTAAAATAAGCAATAGGCCTTCCTTTTTACATCAAAACAGCTCCAATGCCAACTCTAGAAGCATCACATTCAATCTAAAATGTCTTATCAAAGTTCGGTAAAACAAGCAAAGGTGCATTAGTTAACTTAGATTTAAGCACATTAAACGCCTTTTCTTGATTATTACCCTACTTAAAACCTACATTCTTTTTAATTAATTCTGTGAGTGGTGCGACTACGCTAGAAAAATCCTTAACAAACCTTCTATAAAAACTAGCTAAGCCAAGAAAAGATCTAACATCCACAACATTCTTAGGTGTAGGCCATGATTCAATAGCCTTAACCTTCTCACTATCTACCTCAATTCCATTAGAACTAACAACAAAACCTAAAAACACAACTTTAGATGTACAAAAATTACCCTTAGCAAGGTTAGCATACAATTATTCTTTGCATAAAGTTTTAAAAACTAATCGCACATGCATAATATGCTCATCTAAAGACTTGTTATATACAAGAATATCATCAAAATACACAACCACAAACTTACCTATAAAACATAGTTCATTAAACGCATGAAAGTTGCATTAGTTAAACCAAAAGGCATAACTAACCATTCAGATAAACCATATTTAGTTTTAAAGGTAGTTTTCCATTCTTCCCCTACTTTCATTCTAATTTAATGATAACTAGACTTCAAATCAATTTTAGAGAGTATAACAGAACCATGCAATTCATCTAACGTATCATCTAAACGAGGAATAGGGTGGCGATACTTAACCATTATTTTATTCACAGCACAAAAATCAATGCACATTCGCCAAGAACCATCCTTTTAGGCACCAATAGAACAGGAACAACATATGGACTTATACTTTCCCCAATTAATTCTTTGCTAACAACTCTTCAACTTGGTGTTGTAGCTCTTTAGTTTCTTCAGGATTACTCCTATATACTAGTCTATTAAGTATTTGTGCACTAGGAATGAAATCAATTTGATGTTCGATCCCTCTTAATGGAGGCAAACCCTTTGGCATTTCTTCGGGGAACAAATCTTCATACTCCTGCAAAAGAATTTGAAAAGAACTAGGCAAAGAAGAAAGATTAGGGTTAGTGGACAAATAGGCACCTTTGTACAAAAGTACAAGTAGAGGCTGCCTAGTTAATAAAGCTTTTCGCACTTCACCCTCTCTAGCATAAAAATTACCTTTTACCTCTTTTCTTTCCACTCTTTGCACACTAAACTCTCCTTTTGCATGCGCATCACACTCATTCTTTTTGCACATCCCCTCTTTCTCTCTTTTTTCCACTTGTTTCTCACACCTCTCTAGGCTTTTCTCACAACTCTCCTTTTGCTTATGCGCCTTTTCTTTTTCATGCGCACTCTCACACTCACTTAAAAATTTTTGGTCTTCAAATACTTGCTTTAGAGTCAAAGGAACAAGAGTAATAGGCTTATTGTTCATAACAAAAGAGTACTTATTAGTAAAACCATCATGCTTAGCTCGCCTATCATATTGCCATGGGCGTCTTAATAGTATATGACTAGCTTGCATAGGAACTACATCACATAATATTTCATCATGACATCGCCCAATAGAAAATGCTATCATTGCTTGCCTAGTAACCTTAATATCCCCACAATTATTCAGCCATTGTAATCTATAAAGCCTAGGATGTTTAGTTGTTTTTAAGCCCAACTTATCAATTAAACCAGCATTAACAACATTAGTATAACTACCACCATCAATAATCATACTACATAATTTATTATCAATTGAACACCTAGTATGAAAGATGTTTTCGCGTTGTAGCTCTTCTTCCTTAGCTTGCATGTTAAGCGCACGCCTTGTGACAAGAGTGAATAATGATCCATCTAAGGGCTCCATCTCCTCTCCCTCATCATTAGATGCATCTTCAAGTTGTGGCATGTCACTTACATCTTCATCTTCATCCTCACTTTCTATTTCGCCATTCGCTAAAGCAACCATCACCTTTGTATTTGGACATTGAGCAGCCTTATGACCAAAGCCTAAACACCTAAAACACTTGAGATCACGTGTTCTAGAGCTAGAATTATCACTTTTAGGGATGAATTTATTATTTCCCATGTCCACCTTCTTGCTCCCTAGATTGCCCTTTGGTTTGAGGTTTGATGAAGTGTTGCTCTTTTCATTGCCCTTCCAATTCGACTTCCATGGCAGAGAGGAATTCGAATTAGCCTTGCTTCTAGCGCTCAATTGCTTCTCAACCTTGATAGCCATGTGTAGCATGTCATCTATTTCAACATAATGGTGTAGTTCTACAAGGTTAGCAATGTCACGATTCAAACCATGGAGAAACCTAGCCATAGTGGCCTCTCTATCTTCAATCAC
>CATIWM010038195.1:0-11294 GCA_949671775.1 Mallotus repandus | reverse complement strand
ATGAGCTCAAGAGTGTCATAACATCATCATAATCAATCTTCAATACAACCAAGACCCATTCTATGTACATGTTCTTTAAATGTCTTTGGTTGTAAGCCTTTAGTTAAAGGATCTGCAATCATAAGATTCGTTCTTATATGTCCAATGCACACTCTTTGTTTCTGAACCTCCTCCTTGACAACAAAGTACTTCAATTCCATATGTTTAGCACCTCTAGAATATTTGTCATTTTTGGAGAAGTAAACTGCCGCGGAATTATCACAATAAATTTTCAATGGCTTGGTAATGGTGTCAACAACCCCAAGTCCTAAAATAAAGTTTCCCAGCCATAATGCATGAATTGTAGCTTCATAACAAGCCACAAACTTTGCTTCCATAGTGGATGAGGCAATGACAGATTGTTTGACACTTTTCCATGAAATTGCCCCTTCTCCTAACAGGAACAAATAGCCAAAAGTTGACTTTCTACTGTCAACACATCCAGCAAAATCTGAATCTGAATATCCAATCACTTCTAACTGATCAGACCTCCTAAATGTAAGCATATAATTCTTAGTTCCTTGAAGGTATATCATCACTTTCTTTGCAGCTTTCCAATGATCAATGCCAGGGTTACTCTAATATCGGCCCAACATTCCAACCGCGAAGCTAATATCAGGTCTTGTGCAAGTTTGCAAATACATCAAACTGCCCACAATAGAAGCATATAGAATAGATTCCATTTGCTTACGCTCCACATCATTCTTTGGACATTACATAAGACTAAATTTGTCCCCTTTTTGAATTAGGACAACACCTGCTGAACAGTTGTTCATATTAAACCTCTCAAGAATTTTCTCAATGTACGCTTTCTGAGAAAATTCTAATAATCCATGTGATCTGTTTCTAGATATTGAAATTTCAGTCACATAAGATGCCTCTCCCATATCCTTCATCTCAAAATTCTTAGAGAGAAAATTTTTAGTCTCATACAAGATGCCTAAATCATTAGCAGCAAGCAAAATATCATCAACATATAGAACTAAAATATAAACTTACTCCCACTAATCTTTCGGTAAATGCACCGATCAACGATGTTTTCCTGAAAATTGAAAGATGTAATAGTATCATTGAACTTAAGATACCATTGCCTGGAAGTTTGTTTAAGTCCATATATTGATTTCTTAAGTTTACACACCATATAATCATTTCCTTCTATACAAAAACCTTAAGGTTGATCCATATAAATTTCTTCCTCTATATCCCCATTAAGAAAGGTTGTTTTCACATCCATTTGATGTAACTCTAAATCATATTGAGCTACCAAAGCCATAATGATTCTAAATGAATCTTTCTTTGAAACAGGTGAAAATGTCTCTTTATAATCAATGCTATCTTTCTGAGTATAACCCTTGGCAATAAGTCTAGCTTTAAATCTTTTGATATTACCACTCGAGTCATGTTTAGTCTTAAAGAGCCACTTACATCCAACTCGTTTAGAACCTTCTGGCAATTCGACAAGATCCCAAACATTATTTTTAGCCATTGATTTTATCTCATCTTTCATAGCATTGATCCATTTATCAGACTTATCACTGTTAATGGCTTGTGAAAAGGAAACATGATCTTCATCAATGCCACAATCAAAATTTAATTCTTGCAAATAAACCAAATAATCATCTGAAATAGCCGGTCTTCTCACCCTTACAGGTTTACTTAAAGCTATTCCACGTGGTTCATTTATATCAGCTAGTGGTAGGTTAGGTTCTTCATGGGGTACTTCTTTATTCAAATATTGTTCATTATTATTTTGTTCTTGCAAATTTGGAACAATTGTGGATGCAGGAACATTTAAGGGTAATGGAACATTAACCCTTATTTCATTAATATCCATAATTTGTTTATCAGCACCCCCACTAACTTCACCATTCTCAATGAATTTGGCATTGCCTGTCTCAATAATTCTAGAACTATGGTTTGGACAATAAAACTTATACCCTTTGGATTTCTTTGGATAACCAATAAAGTAACCACTAACAATTCGAGAATCCAATTTTTTTTCATGTGGATTATACATTCGTGCCTCTGCAGGACAACCCCAAACATGCAAGTGTCTTAAACTAGGTTTCCTTCCAGTCCATAACTCAAAAGGAGTTTTAGGAATTGCCTTACTAGGAATCCTATTCAGTAAATATACTGCAGTTTTAAGTGCATATGTCCATAAGGATTTGGGTAATGAGGAATTACTTATCATACTCCTAACCATATCCATTAATGTTTTATTTCGCCTTTTTGCCACACCATTTTATTGAGGTGTTCCTGGCATAGTATGCTATGCATATATGCCATGTCTTTCGAGGAACTTTGCAAATGGACCTGGATTTTGTCCTGATTCTCCATGCTTTCTATAGTATTCTCCACCTCTATCAGACCTTACTATTTTCACTTTTCTATCTAATTGCCTTTCAACCTCTTTAACAAATACCTCAAGGGCATTTACAACTTGAGATTTTTCATTAAGCAAATAGACATATCCATAACGTGAAAAATCATCTATAAAGGTGATAAAATACTTTTCTCCACCAAAAGATAGAGAATTAAAAGGTCCACATATATCAGTGTGTATAATCTCAAGAAGCTGAGTACTTCTTATAGCTCCTTTCTTATTATGTTTGGTTTGCTTTCCCTTAATGCAATCCACACATAAACTAAGATCAATAAGATCTAGATTTGGTAAAATCTCATTCTTTACTAATCTCTGTAGCCTTTCTTTGGATAAATGACCCAAACGTTGATGCCACAAGTAAGCAGAATTTTCATTTGCCATACTACGTTTAATTCTAATATTTTGATGAACACACATCAGGGATGCAGAGAAATTAACATCAAGTTTCAATCTATATAAACCACTCACAAGAATTTCAGAACCAATAGAGGAATCATCTTTGTTAAATAAATTGAAACATCCTTTTCCAATCTTAAAACTAAACCATTAACATCAAGTTTTGATACAGAAACTAAATTTCTAGAAAGTGAAGGTACATAGGGAGTTTGTGGTAGATCCAGGTGATACCCAGTATCTAAAATAAGACGATAAGTCCCTATGCCTTTAATTGGAGCCTTCTTTCGGTTCCTCATGAACAAGAAGTTCTCATTTGGGTTTATACTCTGGATTGTAAGGAATCCCTGCATCACATTGAAAACATGAGTAGTGGCACCAGAATCCAACCACCAAGTATTATAAGGAACTTCAAATAAGTTGATTCAAAAATTGGAGAAGCATAATGAAAGATACCTTTCTTTTTGAACCAAGCTTTATATTTCAAGCAATCTTTCTGATAATGTCATTCTTTCTTACAGAAGTGGCATTTATCTACCTTTATTTTCTTCTTATTATCATCAGCGACCTGTGCTACGTTAGCTGGTCCATTCTTAAATTTCTTAGATTTTGGTTTGATAACTTTACCAGCTCCTTGACCTACTAGGTTTACTGAATGAACCCCTTGTGCCTTTAATATTGTTTCCTCTTGAGTAAGCTTACTGACCAATTCATTAACATCCCACTTATCCTTAATAGTGTTATAGTTAATTAGAAAAGGCCCATACTCTTGAGGCAATGAGTTCAAAATGAATTGTACTAGAAAGGAGTCATCCATAGTCATTCCTAGGGTCTTAAGTCTTGCTGCAATATTAGTCATATCAAGGACATGTTGCTGCATACTTCGTGATCCATCATACTTCACGGTCGTGAGTTCAGCCATTAGTGTCCTTGCAAGTGACTTATCAGCGGAACGAAAATGCTCTTCCACAAGCTTAAGATATTCTTTAGCAGTTACACTTTCTGGAAGAGTAGACTTAATGTTGTTAGCAATTGTCATTCGCATGAAACTAAAGCATAATCTGTTAGATTTATCTCATGCTTTATGTTTTGACTTCTCAGCCTCACTGCTCGTATCAGTAATGTCAACAGGCTTTTTTTCTAATAGCGCCAAGTCAAGATCCAAAACAGCTAAATGGAAATTGACTTGTTCACGCCATTCAGAGAAGTTTAAACCATTAAAGATAGTAACAGCAGAAGCATGCGAATGAAGAAAAACAACTGCAAATACATAAATGCTCACTAAATTAACAAATTCAGATAATTAAACACATAAAATATATTTTAGGTCTCCTTTAGGTAAACACAACAATATATACACATCATCATCATAATTAGAATGCTATTCCAACTTTATAAGGTAATTAATAAACTTTATCAAATATATATATATATAGTATCTTTGGATATCCATATTACATTTGACAAGAGAATATTATATTTCCTCCTTTATGTTTATTAGTTATAGAATATTAATCTACCTTTGGGAAAATTCTTAATTTCTAACAACTAATAAATTTTTATGACCTAAATAATAGCATTCTATAAAATTTCAAAAATTATATGACCATATATTAAACTAGTTTGGCCACTTTGGTGACTAACTAACTAATTTAACCTTAATGTCATATAACTAAATAATTATACTATTAAAATAATTGATATATCTGGCCAACAATAATTATATCAACTCATATGACCCATTTAACAAAAATTCAATTGAAAAGAAAATCATAATTTTGGTAAAAGAAAAGCCATCTTTTCTAATTAACAATTCGTAGAGCCATTTGGCCAATTAATTCATACGGCCATCTTCTCTAATTCATATCGATGGCCAACAATAGACATCTGACCAAAACATTGAAATAAAAACAAAAACCCATGAGTTGCTTGGCCGTTTCCTTAGCCATTAATGCTGAAAACTTTTTTTTATCAAAACATTAAAATAAATAAATAAAACAATAATTCAATCAACACCCATAAACATAAAACAAACATTAATTTTGCATAATCAATCAATCATAATATATGAACAAACTATTTATTCAAAACTAAAGCTCTGATACCACATGTTAAACTAACATAATCATCATGTAAAACAAATATAATCATAAAACATAGGATCTTAAATAAATAATTTGCTACATAAATAGAGTATAAAAATACTTGATGTAGAATTCATCATATCATAAAGAGACTTGAATCAAATTTGAGTTTTGGTTAAACTGATTTCTCTCCCTTAACCTTAATTTTCATGTAGCAGAGAATTAGATGAATTTTAGTCTGCTAACCCTAATAGATGGAGAGATGACCAATTTATATATATTGATAACTTCAAATCCGGTATGTCTATCAAATACCAAAATCAATGGTTTATATTTATTTCACTATTAAATAATAACCCTAACCAAATAGGAAACCAAATTAAATATTAAATATGGGCCTAAACTTTCGGACCACATCTAACAATACATGCTATATAGGTGGCAGAAGTAACTATAAGATAGATGTAAAAATTCTATGTTGCAGTTTGCTTCTCTTTCATTTCTTTTCCTTGTTCATATCTTTCATGTAATTATTAGCATCTAAATTCCATGCCTTAAGGTTTTTAATGAGATGGATAAAAGTTGAGAACCTTTGTTCGACTTTCCCTTTCTTCATCCCACTCTCTCTCACATATACAAAACATTTATAATACATATATGTGCACAGATGCTGCAAAATATTGCCCTTTCATGTTAGAGCAGAGACACATCACACAAGTGATGCACATATTCACAGAAGAAATTTTTGCATTGAATTTATAATGTATAGTACGTGTCAAGATTTCATGAGTAAAGCGTAAAACACTCAAATTATGTGTGATATCTAATAGTTAGATATAATGTTCTAAATTATGAAATTATGTAAGATTTTTTTAACTATTTCAATCATTTAAGAGTATATTTGGTATAAATAAATTTTAGAAAGGATTTATTATCACTTAAGTTAGTTTTCAAGTTTAAAATTTAATGTATACAGTCTTGTTAAATTAGTTGTTGAAAGATAGTTACTGTATTTATGGTTCTTTCTGGATCAAACCAAATTAGTCAAAGTGTAATGAATTTTTTACACCAGTAATTTAGAAAAAAAAAATTATAGAATTTATAATTCTAACTTTTTAATTTTGTGAAAATGCTTATTACTAAACCAAATTTTTAGAATTTCCTAAAATAAATACATTTCAGTAATATAAATTCAATTTCAGATGAAATCTATCTACAAATTCATTTAGAAATAAAATGAATTTTTAAATGTAACTAAAGCAAATAAAGGGTTGAAAAAAATATTTTAATAGTGATGCATTCTATCAACATGATTACATTGACTAACAAGCTAGATCACAAACAATATGAAATTTTTATGTTTTCCAACGAATGGAAGACACTTATTTTGCTTTGCTCACGGGGTGCCAATAGTTAGAAGGGAGCAGTGATTGCATATTTATTCAGCGGACCCGGTTGAAGATGAAGCAGCATCCTTTGGTGTAGTGAAGTCATCTACAGCATAATCATGATCCTGTTGATTAATGGTCAAAGAAGCTCCTCGGCATGCTCTAATACCCTCCAACTCCGTTGCCACTGTCTTCATTGTAGGTCTCTTTTTCCCATTCAAGTTCAAGCATTTTTCTGCTAATTTGGCCATTGCAATAACCTCTTCTTTTCTGCCTTCTTTCAGAACCCAAGCATCAACAATTTCAAATAAACGATTCTCCTCCATTGACACGAGAAAATATCTAGCTAAATTTCTCTCTTCAACAGAGCGCAACGAAGAAATGGCTTTTTGACCAGTTAGAAGCTCCACAAGTACCACTCCAAAACTGTAAACATCACTTTTCTCTGTAAACTGGCTTGATTGGAAGTACTCAGGATCCAAGTATCCAAAAGTTCCTTGTACTCGAGTTGTCACATGTGTTTGATCGATTGAAATTGATCTTGAAATGCCAAAGTCCGCCACTTTTGCTCTGAACTTTTCATCCAAAAGTATGTTTGAAGACTTAATGTCTCGATGATAAATTGGTATAGAAGCTGCTGAATGCAAATAGGCTAAAGCACCTGCAACTTCTGTTGCAATTCTCAAACGCATATCCCAGGTAAGTGGGAACTCTTCATTTGGATTATGAATGTACTGGAATAACATTCCATTAGGAATGAACTCATACACTAGCATAGGAACTTCTATCTCAAAACAACATCCAATTAACTTAACCACAGATCTGTGGTTAATCTGTGACAAAATTACCACTTCATTGATAAATTGATCAAGATTGTCTTCATCAACTACTTGGGACTTTTTAATAGCAACAACTCTTCCATCTATCAACATTCCTTTATATACAGTTCCTTGACCCCCTTGTCCAAGGATTCGACTCATGTGATAGTTGTCGGTTGCTTTCTCCAGCTCCCTAGAAGTGAATATTTTTATTTGTTCAACATGATTTTCTGTAGAAGACAGTTGATGTTCTAGCAGCAATCCACCATTCCTTTTGAAAAATTTTTGTTTCAGCTTCATGGCTTGTCTTCTCTTTATCATCTTGTATAATGACCACAAACCAACAAATAATAACAGGAATCCAACACCCGATCCACAACCTGCTTAAACCCGCAAAAAATGTATAACAAATTAATAGTTGTGCATGTCCTATGTGAAATATTACTAGAAGATTTAACCATTAATAATGTGGTAAATTGTTGCCACTATCGGGTGTAATACATCCAACAGTTGGATATACGATGTAAAGAGAAAGATTTTATTTCTATTGACCAAATATAAAATACTTGAAATAATAAGATGCAGTACACTTTAGTGTAGACAAGAATTATAATAATTATAAATACCAAATTTCAACATGTAATCAATGTATATTTTAAAATATTAACAATGAAAAAAATTTGAACTCATATGCATGCACATGTGTAGTGCAAAATGCTTCTGTTGTGTCCACTGATCGATTCCCACTCCACTCAAATACTAACAAATTGATCAATTCATCTAGGAAAAAAAAATTCTAATAATATAAAATTAAAAAAATAAATGCAGAGTGGCAAAAAAAAACTTTTTTTTTGCACTTAAATTCCAAGGAGGAAAATAAAAAAAAATATGAAATAAAATGTATTTTTTTACTCGAAATATTATATATTTTTTATTATGCTGGTGTATAGATACATTATATAAAATATTAATTTAAATACATTATTGACATAATAATTATATACATAATACATTATATTTTTATCCGGCACATTATGCAAAAAATCACAAGTGAGAATTTTCCTTTTGAATCTGTTCTTTTGCTAGGACTGAAATTTTGAGTTTTCATATGTTCTTTTTTTTTTTTTTTTTTGAACGCTAGTTTATATGTTCTTTACCTGATTTAGTATGAGAAATATTCATATTCCATGAATAAAATTTTTGTTAGCTCAAAATTGAATTCAGTATAATCAGGACGGAGAGGGGGTAGTTAATTGTTTGCAGTTAATATTTTAAATATTATTTTTGTGAACCACCAACAAGGGTGAGTTTCATAAGTCTAATAAGAAGGAGAGGTATTGAACCGATGACCTCTTCCTCCCAAGAACAAAGAGTTTTTGCCACTTGAGCTAAGTGTTCCATGAAAGACTTTAAATAAGGAAAAGGCAAAGTTTTAAATATTTAACAGTAAAGTTTTTGTCATGGAATATATGGTTAGAAGCTTATATTGGCTCTTCAACTATATGGTTGGGGCAAAAAAACCAACTAGCCAAGTGAATTGCACACCCAAAGTTAGAGAGAGAACATTGGTCAGTTCGATTTTACCAAAATTATCAAATTAAATTTTTTGGTATAGTATAAAATTAATTAATAAAAAATTTTATATATAAATAATAAAATTATAAATAAAAATAGTTTTAGTTATATCATTAATAAATATAGTTTAAACTACATTGAATGAATAAATAAAAGTTAAAAATTATTAAAATAATTAACCTAATACTGAAATATTTATTCAACTTGATTAGATACTAATATTCTATTTGATTTTATTTCATAATTGATAATTTGGTATATTTCAGTATTTTCGGCAATTTATATATTTTTATCAATTAGCTCTATATTATTTTCAACATAAAATCAAACCGATCCGAATATGTGTACTTACCAAACTGAATTGAAATATTTCATTTTGGCTTAGTTAATTGGTATAATAATTTCATTTTAAAATAATTTTTAATTGTTTATTTATTCATTTAATAGAGTCTAAATTATATTCATTAATGATACAATTAAAAAAATATTTTTATTTATAATTTTATTATTCATATATAATTTTTTCTAAATTAATGTATTTTCTTCTATATTAAAATTATTTTTTGGTAATTTGGGTTTAGCAATTCGGTTCAAAAAAATTGAGTTGATCTATGCTTACTCTTTTATTTTTGGCATGTGTAGTTCACTTGCTAAGTTTTGTGCCTATTTGATTCAAAAATCAAAGTTGTGTTTTTTTTTTTTTTTTTTTTTGCCTCGATTCATACAAGTTCAAGGGCCAATTTGAGCTTTTGTCTTAGAATATATAATTCACCAAAAAGATCATCAAAATGATACAGGGAATTTTTTTTTTTTTTTGGTAATTATACAGGGCAAATTTCAAATTTCTTAAAAAATCTACATTAAAATTTTCTACCGTGCATAAAAATAAATTCTAAGATTAGTAAAACATGATAAATATTTATAGAAGTGTAAAATGCATGATTAAGGAAAATAGATAATAATTTTTTTGACTAGAATCAACTGTTAAGAAATTAATGAAAAGATCTTTGCCTATATTCAATTTATTACACGTTATAAATGAGACATGCATTCTTACAATATAAATCCAATGATTAATATAGGCAAGAAACTCCCAAAATTAATTAACAGAGAAATTTGCGCACCTATAACTAGAAGTATACTCTTGGTCGTGGACAGAGATTCTCTCCGCCAAACAGGAATAGGATAGCATGTGCTGTCGTCATTATATTTACTATAATGTCCATGAGGACACGAGCAATTATAGCCTCTTCTTTCAGGGCTGTACATACAGTACAGTTGACAAAGGGGGCCGCTATACGGATCTTTTAAGCATCTGCTCCTATCTGCTGACAAATTAGTATTCAGCTAATACACTATATACATAGATATATATATGCAGAGATTTATGTAACGGAGAATTCCTACTGCAGTTCAAAATAAAGAACACGCACCTTCACAACCGCAGATACAGACTTGACCTGTGTTCAATTCTTTCCAATAATATTTGTTGTCAATTGTGAAAGTGCTGCTATAGACATCATTTATCGTGCAATACCCTTGATCAGTTGCCCATTCAAGCATTGCAGGAACATGATCCACGGAGTCATAAAGGTTTATTTCGCGTGATAAAGACCGGCTAACCATAAAGGCTGATTTGCAGTTATCCTCCTCATTATTATTACTAGAAGGAAAAGGGTTCGTCATATTTACTACAAAAGACTGCATATAAGGAGGAAAAGTGGTCTCGCAACAGCCTACGCCATAGCAGCCACTCCCAATCGCAGTACCTGCCTTGTGAGTGGGACAAATTGACATGCATCCGCCAACAGTGTTGCCGGCAGTACTAAGGTTAGCATACATGTTGCAACCCCTCGCTGTAAACATGTTATCATAAGAAAAAATGAAAGGACTAACTGATGGGGAAACCCCTATATCACCAGAAGTTTTGTTGCAGCCGATCTGAATTACTGGATTGCTGACTACAAATCGGCCAGAACTAAAGTTAAATTGGTCAAATTGGCCAGAAGTTTTGTATGACTGTCCCAGCAGCTCCATGTTAATGCTAGTTAAGAACGGTTTTGGAGGATCAAAAGAGGATTTACAAACTACCTTAAAACGCTGATCCATGTAACAACCTTCTATAGTTCCAAAAGGAAATAGGATGCTAACATTACCACAACGGGATTGACAAGGCTCCGCATCCAATAGTTGTGCATGAGCTAGCCATGGTATCAAAATCAAAAGTAAGTGAAGCTTCACTAGAACAATTATCACTCTCTCAATAATCCTTTCCATTTTCTTTCAACTTTCAATCAAGTTAAGCAACGATTCAGCTGTTGATGGATTTTATAGAGAAGACTAGTTAATTTTTTTTTCCCCCAGTATGTTACCTGTTTTAATCAAGAGTCTTAGCCTGCCAAAATTGACTCAGTCGCCCAGGCCTAAAAATTGGGCCATTCAACCCCGACTCATTTTCTATGCTGTCGTTCTCAGATTGTTTTTAGTGAAATAAAGAACATGGATTAAATCTTTTTAACAGAAATAACCAAAGCCTCTTCGAAAAACATCCCTTTCAAAAAATTTTGATTGTCTATTGTTAAAAGGCTCTCCTTGAGCTCCTATTTCTTTG
>CATIWM010038154.1:0-10392 GCA_949671775.1 Mallotus repandus | reverse complement strand
ACATTTGTGTTTTCAAAAAAAATATATACACATTTGTGTATGGAAGAAAAACACAAATATAGATTATTAAATCATTATTCATTCATGCACCAACATTAATTATTTGTAATTAAATATCATAAGTAAATAACAATTAATCCAACGATTTTAATTTCATTTAATATTTAAAAATCCTAATTTATTGAAAGTCAAACTTATAATTATTGTGCTAAATATTTATTTTATAAATTATAAATAAATGACCATTATTTTTCAAGATATGCAATTATGCCAAGTGTACACTATTCAAATTATTTAATAATTTGAATGAGGGGGGGACTATACTTTAGATTTAATTAAGACCACGTCTTTTCACGATCAACTTGTAAAATAGTCAATCGAATGATTTCATTATTAAAATTGCGTTGTGAAGCTGAGGTTGTGATATTCTTTTTGAACACGCACATGTCAGAGCTAAAAGGTATTGCCATATTCTTTATTCATTCTGATGTTGCTGTAATTGTACTTGGAAACTTCAATGACCAAGAGTTATCATAATTGTTATTATTTGAGACGTTTAAATGATGTTAATTTTTCAAGTTAAAATATAAAGTCATTTAGACATCTCAATTAAGTAAAAATATTTATAAATAATATTTTGACAACCTAAGATATTAAAATAATCAATTTATAAAAATAATGCAAATGTTATTACCGTCTATATATATACACACATCTGACTATACTGCATTTATTAATGGCTAAACGCCGAAATTGAAACCCAACATTTTACTCTAATTGTAGATTGGACCCTTCAAAGTTTTTTGAGCCAAATTGGAACATCAACTTTTTATATTAAAGATATATTGGACTTTTAGTGAGTACAATTAAGTCCTGTAACTTTTTTTTATTACAATTAAGTCCTATATGTTGACCCTTTGCATGATCGAGATCATGATCAATCTCAAAACAACCTTGGTTTCGACTTTAACAATCAATTTTTGTTACTAACTTTTGTATTTAAGTGTGTTTATAAGTTAGGTTTAAGGGTGCAATCATAGGCCTTGAATTGAAGTTCAAACAAGGCAAATTGAAGGTGGAATTGCTCCTCACAGTTGTGAGGAGGGTCGCGGGCAAAAACTAGATGCAAAGCTAAGTGTGTAGAACTCTGCGCCGCTCACGGTCTACCCTCATGGCCATGAGGAGCATAGTCACAGTTAGTGATATGCACTAGATCAATCATGTATGACTATGTTTTGACTTTATCATTTTATTAATAAGAGACATTTTCATTATTGTTTTATGTTATGATAATTACTTGAATAGTCAATTCTTCCTAAGGTCGTCAAGTATGTGACTTGATAGTAAAACCCTTAGATTAAATATGAGTTCTATTCAAATTATCCCTAGTCATAATAATGAATTAAGGCTAAGGCTAGTGTGGTATTGACCAATGATTATATTTTACTAATCATGAATATGAGATATTAAGTCAACTCATAAGTACTTGTTTGAGAAATGATTTACTGGATTGACCCACTATAAGAATACTATATAGTTAATTGTCATAAATAATTCTCATCACAGTAATATTGTTTTAGTCCTTTGACCTTAAAACCACCATGGATTTCTACATAAATATTTTGTATTTTGACACATTCTAGCATTATCTTTAACAGGATGACAAAATAGATTGTTGTTGGATATGAAATGAGTTATGTGAGGAATATGAGTGATTGAGAAGGAATTTATCCCTCATTTAATCAATTGATATATCTATGGGGCCTTTGATAAGATAGACTGAGGAAAATGTAAGGCCATGCTAAAGTGAATTGATAAAGAGTTATCATTTTTAGTCTACTTTGAATCAAGAAATAATATGATTGAATTGTATAAGGATGACAGAAACTATGCCTTATACTCAATCAAGGTATCATGTGACAAATGGACTATAATATTCACTCTAAATTAGGTTATGTCGGATATCGACCTTCCATGACTTAGGTCATCATAATGTCTTGCTAGAGGCCACTTATGACTTATAGGCCCAAATTGGGATTTCAAGCCCACTACTAATGTCATGTGAACCTACAAGGTCATACACTTAGTACAGGCCCAAAAAAAATATGGGTTTACCAAGCCTAATAGAACTTTGTGGAAATAAATAAATAAATTTGAATATGTGTGTGTGTGTGTGTGTATATATAATAGTTATCTTAAATAAATAGGAAACTATTTATGCTTTGGTATTTGAATAAAATCAGAATTGGAATAAGTGGAATATACCAAAAATTGTGCCTTATATTCAATCCAGGTATAAGGATGACAGAAACTATATCTTATACCCAATCCAGGTATCATGTGACAAATTGACTACAATATTCACTGTAAATTAGGTTATGTCGGATATCGACCTTCACATAACTTAGGTAGTCATAATATCTTGCTAGAGGCCACTTATGACTTATAGGCCTAAATTGGGATTTCAAGGCCACTGCTAATGTCATGTGAACCTACAGTGTCACACACTTAGAATAGGCCCAAAACGAATATGGGTTTACCAAGCCTAATAGTACTTTATGGAAATAAATAAATAAATTTGAATATGAGTGTGTGTGTGTGTCCATATATATATATATATATATATATATGTATGTATGTATGTATATGTATGTATATATATATATTTAAGGTAATAGTTATCTTAAATAAATAGGAAACTACTTATGATTTCGTATTTGAATAAAATTAGAATTGGAATAAGTGGAATATACCAAAAATGTTTTCGTAAGTGAGAAATTACCACAATTCATTTTGGTAAGTGAAACCCTAATTGAGAAGTCTATAAATATAACATATTCTCTAGGGTTTCATATACTTTTTATTATGCCACCTAAATTTTGTTTTCTCTATAAGGTCACACACTTAGAACAGGTCTAAAACGAATATAGGTTTACCAAGCCTAATAGAACTTTGTGGAAATAAATAAATCTTAACTTGGAGATAAGGTAGGTGGAGATGTAGGATTGGTTATAATACGAACTGCTTAAATTCTTGTGTTCATCTCCTACTCTTAATCATTTTTTAATTTTCTTTTAATTTCCTTAGCCTATCCCCCTCTAGGACATTTTCACCATATATTAATAAAAAATTGATAATTTTTTTAAATATATTTATAACATAATTATAAAGTTTTTAAAGTTTTTAAATGTATAAAATATATATTTTATAAATTTTTTTTGAATTTTAAAAATTTTACAATTAAGTGATATATATTTCAAATAAATGGCCAATTTTATTTATTAATATAAAGAGCAAATTGATAATTGATCTAAAATTTAATTTTAACAATTCAATAAAAAATTTTATTTATCAATTATTGTGCAGATTTAAAAATTATTGCATAGATTTAAAAATTTAAACTAATTAACAAAATTCGAAGATTTTTTATTCAACCATTAAAATTAAATTTTTGGGTTAATTATCAATTTGCTATTTATATTAATGAATAAAATTTGTCAATTATTTGAAATATATATTACTTAATTGTAATTTTTTTTAATTTAAGAAAAAAATAAAAAATATATTTTATAGGTTTAAAAACTCTTAAAACTTTATTATTATATATATATATATATATATAATCAATTTTGTTTGTTAGTAACCTTTAAAATTAATTTTTTTATTAATCTATAGGACTTAATTGTTATGAAAAAAGTTATACAACTTAATTGTACTCAGTAAAAATTTAATATGTCTTAATTTACAAAATTGAAGTTCTAATTTGGCTCAAAAAACTTTTGAATGTCCAATTTGCAATTAAGGTAAAACATTAGATTTCAATTTGAGCGTTTGGCCATTCATTTATCAGTTCTCTCCAATATTTTAATTGTTACTTCGTTGTAGCATACTTTTATTATAAATTACAAAATAAATTGATCAGTTCTAAATAAACTTGAAAAAAAAAAATTATATAAGCTCAGTATTTGGGTTGCCTTGCAAAGTAAGGAAGAGGAAAACAACTCATTCAAGATATCAAAGGTCAACGTTGCTTAAATAAGGGGGACAGCTACCAAAATAAGTTAAAAAGAAAGTCAGAAAATAGCTCTCTCTCTCTCTCTCTCTCTCTCTCTCTCTCTCTCTCTCTCTCTCTATATATATATATATATATATATATATATATTATGCAGTCCTCTCCTTTTAAATTGATGATAAAAAAATTTGAACCCTGTATCTTAACATGACCTTGGAGAGGACTTAAAGCTACTAATCATAATGATACCAATGAGGAGCATCTTTATCCTGTATGAGTAGTACAAGTGACAAAAGATGTGAACATCTAAATACATAGAGAAGAGTTTAAACTTCTTCGCTTGCTCTCCCCTTTATAGTGAGGAAACAATCACTTCAACTAACTCAAAAAAAAAAAAAAAAAAAAAAAAGAAGCATCTTTTTTAGGGTTAAATATAATGGGGCTCAATGCATGGTTCACCTTGAATTTGCACAATTAACTTCTGACACTCCTTAACTTTTATTATTTTACACAATTAACCTCTGACACTCCTTAACTTTTATTATTTTCTATTGAACTTTTAAACTTTATTTTGAAACTTTTTCACTTTTCAATTTGTAATTTTTTTATTCTATTTAGCTCATACAATATCAAAATTGATAAATAATTTAATTTCAAATGATTTAAAATACATAAAATGTTAAGTTAGCTTCAAAACACTATAAATAGAATTAAAAATTAATATTAAAAAAGTTAGAAAAAGTTTGATTTTAATTATATTCTCTCTTTCATTAAACATTATTTTAGTTTATATAAATTTCTCTTCTGTCCATATCAACATTGATAATTACTTTAATTTTATGCATTATATGAGTTAGATAAGTTTAAAATAAAAGTTTAAAAATTGAATATATATCATAATAAAAATTAAAGAGTGCTAGAGGTTAATTGAGTAAAGTTTGAGGGTGAAACTTTACATTTGGCCAATATAATGCTGGTCACACAAATTTATACTTTTTATAGCTTGAGTATTGATTTTAATTTGTTTCTTTTTGATAACATAACTTTGATTTTATTTCAAAAAATGTATCATCTAAAATTTTCAATTTTCTAAATTTCTCTTGAAAATCGTTTTAACCCTTCAATCTCTTTATCTTTTCAATTTAATTCAAAAATTACAAAAAGTTTAGAAGTTTACCTTTTTCTAAACTCTAATACCATTCATTATGAGTATACTCTTACTAGATGGAATCAAAATTATTTCCAAATTTTTCTATTATTTTCAAATTTTTCTTAGTTCCTACAATGCATAGAAAATATGAACTTATTTAAAATAATAATAATAATTTTAGATTAAAATAGTAATTTTGAATTGTTTAGATATCAAAAAAAAATTGAATGACTATTGTGAAATTAAATAAAAGTTTGATATTTTTAAAAAAAACACAAATTTAAATTTAATAATTGAGTTGAAATAAAGTTAAATTTCATTAATCTTTCCTACTTGACCCATCTTTTTCAATTTTATATGAAAACTTATTTAATTTGTATGATAGAGTACTTTTGTTCTATATGACAGCCCATTTTTCTCTTCTATCAATTTTATAAATTTTTGGAAGCTGCTTATTTATTAATAAGGCCTATTGTTCAAAAAATCCAAATGTTTATAATATTTTGCAATTTTATTTTAATTTATTTTAATTTTGATAAAAATATCCTAATTTCATCAATTATTGGCAATTTTAGCACAAATAGATATTTAGTCAAAATAAAATAAAAGATGTTAACACAACATCTGTAAAATGTCAAATTTACTCTTTGTATTGTAAAATCTATAAAAGTCTATTGGCATAGAAAATTTAAGAATTTATTATTTTGAAAATTTTATTCAATTTTAAATTTTAAAAATATTTTAATTTAAAATTATTTGATTATAATTATATCAAAAAGTGTTGAAAAGGTAAATTAAAATCTAAATTCACATGTGATAAATTTTTAAATTTATTAATTACTATTATTTTAATAAATTTCTACAAATATATATATAATAATAACAAAATTTTTTGAAATTAGATACTTTTAACTAGTTTCAATTATTATGAAATACTTAAATATAAATTATTAAGAGTAATAACTTTTCTAAAATTATTATAATGATAATCATTAATAAATTTAACAATTTCTCAATTGTAAATCTAATTTTTATTATTGTGTCTGGATATTTTATTTAATTTTAAATGTATAAAAATTAAATAAATTGGTACGATTTATGTTAAAATTATTAAATATTTAATAAAATAAGATATTTTTATCAAAGTTAAAAAAGTTGAATAAAAATTATAAAATAACACAAACGTTTGAATATTTTCCACGAATATACCTATTAATAATTCATACATGTGGAAAGCATCCAATTTTTTTTATCAGGTGAATTTTTTATTGGGTGTTCTCCGTTGACTAAACCATAGTTGTTGTAACTTATTCAACATAAACTTATTTTATTGGGTTAATTTTTTAAATGATTCTTTGATTTATGAAAATGACTTATACCAACCACTTTTAACCCTGCTGGCATAGGCTCGTACATAGATTTATGTTCAAGAATCCCTAGGGCTTTCACTTTGACCGGCGCCAATGCGATAAAAAAACAAACATCAACTAAAAATCAGAAGCGACATATATATATATATATATATAGAGAGAGAGAGAGAGAGAGAGGGTTGAGTATCGGGTCTAGTCAGTCGAGTCGGTCGGATCAAAATTTGAAAACTGACCCAAACTAAACAATTTCAGGTTGGGAGTGTCGGTTTTGGATTTCCGAAAATTTAATAAATAAAATTAGCAAAACAAAAAAACAAAGGAACTATGAGTGGTCAAATGGAAAAGTCTCATGTTTTTTTAGCTCAGAACCCGGGTCAAGTAGAATCATCACATTTTTGGGCATTTTTTTTCTGAGTCGCATAAAATTGTGGAAAAAATCATGTAGGTTGTGCGATCTCCCAAACATTAAGCAAATACCTCGCCACTTTGCTACAATTACTTCGCTGTCTCATATTAGTTATAAAAATATTGGTTCCGACCGAAAATTTAACGAAATTATATAACGAGATCCGATTATTTTTGGTTATAGTATATAGAACTGATTAATATAATATATAAAGATTTTTAGATTTTATATGTTATGTTGGTTGGTTGTTTTAATTTATAAATATTTTATAAGATATTTAAATAATTAATTCGTAAATTAAAGGAATAAAATAGCTAAAATTCATGAACTCATAAAATATATTTGCCATGTCATAGTCATAAGCCCAATTACCTCTTGATTTTAATTATTAAATCATTCGACTAATAATTTTGTAAAGTTGATCAAGAAGGAAACTAAATTTCCCTCCACATCCAAATTATTAAATCATTCAAATGCTATTTGCTTCCTAATTGCATATCTTGAAAAAAGATCATCAGTCACTCATTTGTTTACCCCAATTACAAGCTTGACTTTCAATAAATGAATTGAATGGCGAAAGCAATACGTAGCAGCAGGCTTAATCTCCTACGGTTCTGCTAATTATAAAGTATAATCTACTAATTTGAGTGTCAGAGTAAATTCGAAGCACATGATTTATAACTCATACTCATTAATTATTTAAATATTATTATTACCTAAATTTTCTGTCTGAATTACTAACATTCAAAATTTATTGAACTCTAATTAATTCAATTCTATTAGTATACGACTATAAAATTTCAATAGTCACTTAAATGAGAGCAACTCTTGCCGGTTGTTTAGCTAAATTTTTATTTATTGATACTACCGTAATAAAATGATGTGATAATATAAAAAAAAATAGTTACTTTCTTAGTAAATAAATTATTTTCATAAATCAAATAATCACTTAAAAATCAATCCAATAATTTTATGATAAAATAAGTTATAATATTAATAGCTATGAATTGATCAACAAAAAAACTAATAAGAACCTAATAAAAAATTCATATATGAATTATTAATTAAAAAAATTTAAGAAATTAAATAATGAAAAGAAGTTGCTTGCATTGAAGTTAAAAATATTTAAGGAATTAAATAATGAAAAGAAGTTGCTTGCACTTAAAGTTAAAAATATTTCAGGAATTAAATATTGCACAGATTATAAATATCAGAGGAGGATCAAAATAAGTTATAATAACTAACAATTGTTGAGTAAATTAAATAATCAAAATTCAAGCGAACTGACGAAAACCCAAATAAAAAAATTCAAGTGCCTTCCGCATGTATGCATTATTAGTTGTAAAAACAAAAAAAAATTATTGAATAAATTAAATAATGAAAAGAAGTTGAAAATATTGCCACTTCCATAGCAACACATATTATATATATACACTGATCACTTATACTCAAATCCATCAGTGCCAGAATCAATGGAAGAAACACTTCTATACACAGTTCTGGGCACTTTCTTTTTAGCTGTGATTATAAAGTTTTTGACACAAAAAATAAGAGAACCACACAGAAACCTTCCACCAGCTCCACTAGCTCTTCCAATCATAGGCCATTTTCATCTCCTGAAACAACCCATTAATCGATGCTTCCATAAACTCTCACAAAAATATGGCCCTATCATTTCTCTACGATTTGGTTCGCGTCTTGTAATTGTTGTATCGTCATCAGCAGCAGCCGAAGAGTGCTTCACCAAGAACGATGTTATTTTCGCCAACCGTCCTCAGTTCATGATGGGCAAGTACCTCCACTACAACAGCACAACTGTGGGAGCGGCGAAGTACGGTGATCATTGGCGCAACCTGCGTCGCATAATGGCTTCCGAGATCTTATCATCGACCCGTCTCAATGAATTCACAAGTCTTCGAAAAGAGGAAGTGAATTCATTACTTCGTAGGCTTCACTCTGTTTCTAGCCATGGTTACGCAAAGGTAGAGCTAAGATCTATGTTCTTCGATCTAACCATTAACGTGATAATGAGAATGGTTGCGGGGAAGCAGAGCTATGGTGAAGATGCGAAAGGGCTAGAAGAGAGGAGACGGTGCAGGGAGATGGTTGAAGAACATTTTGCATGTTTTTTTATGAAATACCTTGGAGATTGGTTTCCAATTTTAGGCAAGATTGACTATGGCGGGTTTACAAAGGAGATGATTAGGGTAGGTCAAAAGATGGATTCGTTCTTGGAAGAACTGATTGATGAACAACGGAACAATACAAAGAGAAACACCATGATCAATCATTTGCTTGCTTTGCAAGAATCTCAGCCAGAGAACTATTCAGATGAAATTATCAAAGGCCTGATTATGGTTAGTCCAATCTCTAAATTTTGTTTGAATTTTTTTATAATAAAATTT
This sequence comes from Mallotus repandus, assembly GCA_949671775.1. Classification (NCBI taxonomy): domain Eukaryota; kingdom Viridiplantae; phylum Streptophyta; class Magnoliopsida; order Malpighiales; family Euphorbiaceae; genus Mallotus; species Mallotus repandus. The sequence continues at coordinate 1,049 of CATIWM010038154.1, read as the reverse complement.
TGTTTTTGTTTGACATTTGCATAGATTCAAAACTTCTTCTGGAGTGTTATTTTTTAAAAAAAATTAGCTTATGGTGTGTTTGTATTGCCATCATCTGTTTATGCTTCATAGATATACTACATTGTGAATGATTGGAAACAATATTTTGAATGTAGGCAAATCATTCCCTTTCTTAAATATAATTTCTGCAAAGTTGATATTTATTTTTTTTCAAATATAAGAAAAACATTGTAGTTATATTTCATTTGCAATATATATATATATATATCCAAGAATATAGTATCATGAAAATACTTATGGAAGTTAGAAAACTAATTGAAATCATTCTTTATGTGTATGACTTTCTTATCAAAATAAAGTTGTTTAATTCCTATTTCAAGTCCTCTTTTGGCTTCTAATATATTAAAAATTAAATATTTTGGACAGATAATGTTGGTTGCGGGAACAGACACTTTATCTCTGTCATTAGAATGGGCAATGTCAAATTTACTCAACAATCCAAGTGTGTTGGAGAAAGCGAGAGCAGAGATAGACACTAAAATTGGTAAAGACCGCTCAATTGATGAATCGGATTTGTCACAACTAAACTACCTTCAATGTATCATACATGAAAACTTGAGATTGTGTCCAGTTTCTCCACTCTTATCTCCCCATATGTCATCTGATGATTGCACTCTAGGAGGGTTTCATGTGCCTGCCAATACTATGTTGTTGGTTAATGTTTGGGCCATTCAGAGAGACCCTAAATTATGGGACGACCCTACAAGTTTTAAGCCTGAAAGGTTTGAGAACGGAAAAGCTCAAGCAATGAGCAAGTTCTTTCCATTTGGGTTAGGAAGGAGAGCTTGTCCTGGAGAGATGCTAGCATATAGAGAAATGGGCTTGACTTTAGGTTCATTGATTCAATGTTTTGAGTGGGAAAGGGTTGGTGGAAAGCAGGTTGATATGAGTGAAAATACAGTAATGTCTATGTCCAAAGTTGAGCCCTTAGAAGTCATGTGCAAAGCTCGTCCAATGTTACAAAAAATTATCTCTCTTTAGCTTTATAA
>CATIWM010038135.1:0-23040 GCA_949671775.1 Mallotus repandus | reverse complement strand
TATATTAATTAGACATAAACATAACTTTTTTTTTTGTCCTTGCAAGTTTTCCCATTAAAAGAAAAGAAATGAATTCAACACATCCAAAAAAGAAGAGAAAAAAAGGGATCATCAAATGCTATCAAACATGAACCCCTAAGTCTGAAATCTTTATAACTCGTTTGTCAAGCACACTCTTATGCTTCTTCAGAACTGATGCCATAGAAGCTACCTCAGCTCGAAGTTTCAATGCCTCCCTTCCAGGGATTTCTCATAGCCCATCCATTAGATCTATAGCTTGGTTTTCAATCTTGTAAAGCGATTTAGCAACACGTTGAATTTGACTTCCAACATCCATGAGCTCTGTATGGCCATGCTTCATATCCTTTTCAGCAAGAGATACTCTTTCAAGTAATTTTTTACTCTTGTTCTTCATCAAATCAACAGATAGGTTCAATTCTTTCACATTTTTTTAGCTTTAATAAAGTTTGCCTCCTCACTTTGAAATCGACCAAGGTATGATGAAATAAACACTGTCTTCAAGAAATTTGTTCTCACATCTTAAAAAAATGACAAAAAAAAATCAATTAAACCACAGATAAGTCTATAAAAATAAGCAAGAAATAGAGTTATGTTTAATATACCTAGAAACAAAAACATCAGTTCCTAACCGAAAAAGTAGAGCAAGTGCAGAACCAACAATATCGTTTGTCTTACCAGGCTTCACCGTGAAAGGCTGAGGCTTTGGTGGCATGAAATTGGGTGGAGGAGCAAAAGTAACATCCTCAGGCTTCTTCAGGTCTTCTTTAGCGGTAGTAGAAGTGGAAGAGGTATGAGTCTTTGAAGTAGCTCTAATAACAATGGAAATTATCCTTCTTATGGGTGGTCTTTGATTGCCAGAAATTTGTAGGAAAAAAGAAGATTGAGAGATGTTGTAACAGATCCAGTTGATGAAAAAGGGCGTTCAATGCAAAGGCTTACAGGTTGCTCATTGAGAGCTACTTAAGGAAATGTGAGCCAGCTGATGCCAAAATAGCTTTGGATGGTATGCTTGAAGATGGGCATGTTCCAGATTCATTTGTATTCAGATTAGTGATGGAGAGCTTGTTTGAAGATGGAAGAGTTTAGACCGCTAGTCGCATTATGAAGAGTATGGTGGAGAAAGGGTTGAGGGAGAATATGGATTTGGCATAATTTACTTTTATATAGGTGGTTTTTAACAAGACGGCGGCTCCAAAACTGGAGATACCCACCGGCGGTGGCGATGCCCACCGGCGGTGGCGATGAAAGAGGTAGGCAGAGGGTTGAGTTGCAGTTAGAGTGCGAGGGCTAGGTTTTTAGCAATTGTTGACAAGGATAAGAAAAGAATAAAAATAATTTATTATAAAGAAAATTGATTAATTAATTAAAAGTAATGGACAAAAATAAAAAAAAAAGAGTAGAAAAGTCAAACCATTATAAATATTATTTTTTGAATTGACGGTAAAAAAAATAATAATTATTGTGCACGCTTCAGGTTTGGTCACAATTGGACGAAAAAATGTAAATTTTATCCTTAATTATTGAAAAAGTAAAAATTCTACTTGTTTGACCATTTGCTTCAAATTCAGGAGGAAAATTGACCTTTAATTCTTATTTTTAGGTGTAGAAATTATACTATTATGTTTTAAAATTCAATAATAAAAGTATAGAGGTATGTTTTTAATTGTTGAATGAATTATTGAAGGCTATAAAAAAATTTTAATCAATTTTTATGTTTTGAATTCATCAATTTAGGCCCTACTAGGAACACATAGATCCAGGGAACCTAGCTCAAGAAAAGTTTTTTTTTCGATTTCTCCATTGTAGTCATTACCCGAATTTGTACAAGTGTGTCCACACCCCCCAAACTGACTTGACGAGGAATCCATTCTCACAAACAAACACAACCTCTACACACACCTTGAAGCATGCATGATGTATTTCTATATAAGTATATTATTTATTTATTATTTTTATTATATTATATATATCATATTATATGATTTTATAGATTTTAACTAATTCATTGTTTGTGTTATATTATGTATATTTTTTTCATATTTAAAATTTATATTTTACATTTTTTTCATTAAAATGATTTAACTCTTGTAATTATTTAAATTATAAGACTAAAAAATTTTATTTATATATTTGAAATTTTAAATTTATTATATTAATTTAATTTAATATTTTATGAATTGTCATAATTCTTTTATATTAAAGGTCATATTCAAATAAACTATTAATGACTTATATTTAAAAGAAATCATATAACTGTTCATATATTTAAAAAAATAAATATTTTTTTTTTAAATTACTTAATAATTTATAAATTATATTTTATTAATATTATTTAATTAGAATTCACTCCTAAAATTTTATATATTGAATTATTAAAATTCACATTATCTTCTTATGAAAAATATAAAAATTCCTTATTTTAAAATATATGTAATCTATTTCATCTAAAACACTATAATTATATTATGTCTAAAACACCACTCTCCTATTGCATCAAAACATATTTCTCATACTTTTCTAATATGTCTTCTAATTTATCTAAAACATCTATATGTATTTATTCAACTAAAAATACTTGTTTCTCATTTATTTAACTAAAAAAATCTACCATTTATATTAAAAATATATGTACTCTTAATAAAAAATAGCCAAAATAAAATTATTGCAATAAATTTTTAAGTGCTCACTTTTATAAATTATTTGATTGATTTATAATTTATTAAAATTATTTAATTATTTATTTTAAAATACTTATATATATATATATTATTTGCGCGAATTGCTAACTAGCATATATTAAATGTTGAGCTCTAAAGTTATTAAGTTCAAAATTTGACAAGTGTTTTTCTTCATAATTCAACATTTACCCGTAATGGTTTACATGTTGAATTATTAAAATTCATAATATTTTTTTATTAAAAATATAAAACTTTCTTATTTTAAAACATACATCTTCTATTTTGTCTAAAATATTATAATTCTATTATATCTAAAACACCACTATCCCATTCCATCAAAAAATATTTCTTCTACTTTACGTAAAATATCTCTATGTATTTTATTCAACAAAAAATATTTTTCTCTTTTATTTAACATAAGAAAAATCTACCATACATGTTAAAAATATGTCTAATTTTAATAAAAAAATAATCAAATAAAATTATTAAAATGAGTTTTTAAGTGGTCATTTTTATAAATTATTTGTTTAATTCATAATTTATTAAAATTTTAATTATTTATTTTGTCAAAAAAAATTTAATTATTTTTTAAAAATAATTTTTAAAAAAATATATATATTATTTATAGTCCATACAATGTCTGAATTGACCACCACTTTTAATTATATATATTTTTTTTTCCAACATGTATTCTATCCAATCCATGATCATCATAATAGGTTAGTTTTTATTATATATATATATATATATATTGGCATTAAATCACTCTCTCCATAAAAGAATGGAAAATATATTATTAAGTCTCTAAACTATGACATTTTATTTTAGTGAGCCCCTGAATATTTATTATATTTTAAAAAGCCCTCAATCTTTTATTTTTACTTAGTTTAAGGACAAATCTAACAGAATTGTTAAAATTTTGAAAACCACCGATATTTTCAATAGACACGTGGGCAGAGAATGAAGGTGACGTAGCCCACTCCTTGTACTACCCCGCCAAAAAAAATGGCTTCTTCCATGCTCACCACCATCCCTCCTCCCACCATTACTGCCGAGCTCCTATCCCTTTAGACCCCATCACCACCACCACCACCATGTGAAAAGAATTGTCCTCCAATAGCATAAGAGACCTGAACGATGCACCGACGAGCAAGCACCACCACCATGAGCTCCAACCACCGTAGGTGTTAATAATAATTTTACGACCAGTGAGTCCAGCATCAGCATGTGGGCCACCGATGACAAACATGCCTGATGGATTAAGATGGAAGATGGTTTTCTCGTGCCGGTGATGAAGTCAGATTAAGTAGCATGAACACTGAAGTAAAACCTCAAAACTCGATGAAGGCATTCCAAAGCCATAAAGCGGAGATTCTTGTCCTGCACAATCAAAATGTGTACTACCATATAATGCTTGGAAAGAAGGTCCAAAAACCTCAACAAACTAGCAAAATGATACAGCAATGCAAAGGAAGGTGTGGTAATATATTCAAGCATACTAATCTGAATACAGATAGTGGAAAGTGTACTTTACGGTTCTCTTCAAGCTCTTGATAGTGTGCTTCCGCTGTTTTGATATCAGGGAGGACCTTGTTAGTCATGACACCTTCATAATAAGCCTTGTCCTGAAATTAAAAATTTGAAAAGAAGAAAAGAATTTGTCTTCTGAACATGCTAGCATAGACAATAATTTAAAGAAAATTGCAAGGAACTGTTAAATACAAGACATGGGGATAAGATAGATCACCGCTTCTGCAGATTGGAGATCCTTTTCAGTGCTCATATGCACAAGCTCTGCATCTTTACAGGCATTGAGTTCTCCTTTTGCTGACTCTATAATTTTTTCACCAATTAAGGCAAAGGAGAGCGCATAAGTAGAGATACATTTGACTGAACAAAAAATTACAAAAAGTTATCATACCACATAAGTTCTCAAATGACAATTTAAGATTGTTAGCCTTTGCTTCAGCTTCATCCTTTCTGTTTTAAAGAATTCCTTGAGAAATTTCCTTTTCTTGTATCTGCCTTTTGATTTCCTGGAGTACATTGGCAATTTTTTTTAACGAAACATAAAATATACAACTCGTACTGGAAATTGCAAATCTAGGTAACCGATACAAACTGAAAATTCTTTATGAAGTTCATCAACATTTGACGCAGGTGAAAAGGTAGTTTCAATAGCATATGACTTCTTCAAATCTTGTAGTGCTAGTTTCTTAGATGCCAGCTACAAATGTGTAAAGATAACAAAGGAAATGTGAAAACACAGAAGTAGCATCTAATATATTACATATACATTCGACGCATAAACTGAATCAAGAAAGAGATAAAACAGAAAGAAGAATTGACATACAGTGAGGTATGGCTTGGTTTACTTCTCGAAGAATAGAATTTGCTTCAGAAACAAATAGAGCTGTAACTAATTTAATTTTGTAATTTTTGGGCAAGAGCAGTAGAAGATGGGATGAAGAAGAGGTGCACTTTGCTTCTCTATATTTAGGCCAGTGCAGTCGCATCGCATCCAATCCATAATTGCCTCTCTGGCTCTGCTTTATCCGCGACCAAAATGTTAACGGCCATCTTTTGTTATGCATCATAAAATGAAGAGCAGAATCTGCAGTGAATAGAGGACGACCGTCTCTTCCATGAGTGAAGAGGAGGGCTGCTAGAAGGAAATTCTTATTGAGCAATGTTTGCAAGGTGGTTGGTTGTTGTGCATGAAGGCAATGATGGGTGTGGATTGTTACATCATCTGAAGAAGAAGAAGAAGAAGAAGAGAAAGAAGGAGGAGAGAGGGACACGTTACCAATGAAGAGCTGTCACGTGGACATGAGATTGAAGACACCTTTGTTATGAGTCCACGTGTAATAAGCAATGGACGGAGGTTTAGAAGATTTAACGACTCTGTTAATTTTGTCCTTAAACTAAGGGCAAAAATTATTTTTAAGCCCCTGAACTGTAGCAATTTTTTCTATTGAACCCCTATCATTTTATTTGTTTCATTGAGCCCTTATGCTTTTATGTATTCACCTATTGAGCCCCTATATTATTATTTATTTATACATTGAGCCCCCGTACTATTATTTATGTAATACATTGAGCCCCTAAATTTTTTACACATTTCTATGGAATTTGTCAAATTAGGGCTCAATAGGTGAATAAATAAAAGCATAGGGGCTTAATAGAAAAAATCGCTATAGTTCAGAGGCTTAAAAATGAATTTTGCCTAAACTAAGCAAAAAGATTGAGGGCTTTTAAAACACAATAAATATTTAGGGGCTCAATAAAATAAAATGTCATAGTTCATAGGCTTAATAATGTGTTTTTCCTAAAAGAATCCATCATAACTCATAACATCACTGGTTGGTATCGTGATGTAGTTGGTTATCACGTCAGTCTAACACACCGGAAGGTCACGGTTCGCTCATGAGCGATTAAAATATTTATTATATTAAAAAATAGATAAATATAATCTCTATAAATATTTTTAATTTTCATTTTATATTTTTTAAAATATTAAAATTATAGTCTAATTAACTATTATAATTAATATTTAAATAATATAGATGTGGAGTACATAAAAATAGAGATTAGCTACTTCACCTTAAATGTTATATATTATTAAATTATAATTGTGCTAAAATTATAAATAATTTATCAAACTAAATTAATTTTATCAAATTTTAAATTTTAATATAAATTTACAAAAGTTAAAAACATTATAATTTTTGACACCAATATACCTTTAAAAATTGAATAACAACATGTAGCGATCTGTTTTTTTTTTTTTATAAACATCATATAAGTTGTTAAAAAAAATCATATAACAGTATGAGATTAAATATTGGCATGATACATCTACAACTCTCTATATTTGGTATAATTGATCAATTTGACACTTCAACTTACAATTTTATTATTTCAACACTTAAATTTGCTAAAAAGATACTAATCTAATGACATAATATATCGGTCACCCCTTATACTTGCTACTTTTTACTAATTTAATACTTCTACATTGTAATTTTAGTCAGATAAATATTTATGATGTAGTACATACTGATTCATTATTATATGCTACGCGTATTTATAAAAATTTAAAAATTATATTTTAAATAAATTTAAATATTAAAATAATAAAATTATAATTAAATATGTCAAATTGACAAAAAATAATAATTACAATAAACAGCACAAATGCATTATGCCTTAAATATTTATTGTTATAAGCTTCTTTTTAAGTCATAGAGTGCTGCATATATATATATATATATATATATTTCAATCTATTGTATTCGATATTTGGTATTTTATAAAATTCAATTAATTCGAATTTGACAATATTAAATTTGAATGGTGGCAAAAGTATCTCCGCATATTTCAACACATTGACAATAGGAAGAAATCAAAAAGTGGGGAACACTAATTCAGTGTAACAGATGGCTTTTTGTTGGTGCATTAAGCAGGAAAGCAGCATGCGTTGTCCGAAGAAAGAAGACAATAGGTCCTCCTCAACCTTTAACTCTATCAGTAATTTGTTTGACTCAATTTTTTTAATGCCATTTTAAATGAAAGGTTTCGTTTTTTCATTATTAATTTATAAAATTAAATTTTACATAATTATTTTGTTGTATAATTCATTAATAATTATAAAATCTTTTGTTAATAAAAAATAGTATAAAATTAGAATACATAGCTGTTTTAGAGATGTATCCAATCCGATTGGCTAGTGTGTGAACTCCAAAATCCAAACCAGTTTGCACTGCTATTGCTATTGCTATTGTTAGTTTATTTTGTGGATGAAGAAGGGATGAATCAGGCTAGTGCCTAGTTGGCAGTAACCCATGCCAGAAATGGACATTACAGATAACTAGTAAAACTGTTTGCTGCTTATAATTACAATTTGACTAAAATCCTGACTACCCTATGCATCCACACCACCTGTTCTTTTCTCAGTTCATGCACTGATACACTTCACCACTTTCTGGTCTCTTTCCCTTTTATCCATTTCACTCTTTGCAGTTAAAGAAGCAAACCTGAAACAGGTGGCTGCATGATAAGAAACAGTGTATACTGGAACTGTGAAATGAGAATGGTAGTGGGGTAAGTATTATTCCATGGTGCAAGCAGCAGATGACAACAAATGCTTAATTTGTCAGAAGGGTAATCAACTGAAGGTCCCAACTTCACTGACAACTCTCGTGTGTTTCTGCCAACACCTGCAAAAAAACCTGACAGTGTCAGCAGAGTCTGCAGTCTTACTTTACAACTATTGTCTTAAATGGGTGGGCATGTTAAGACAATTTGTACCTATGGCTGTATTTGCTGTCTGCTTGGTCTGCTCAAAAAGAGATTTTTAACCTCTGTAAAAAAAATTAAAAAAAAAACAAAACAAAACAAAGAGATGGCATAGAGAGGTGAATCCCATATTCATGCTCCCTGTACGCATCAGACCTGTAGTTTCTAAGTTATTTACTGTTACTAAGTTTCTGACTCTGAGATCTATAGTTTCCTGCAAGTTGCAGAAAGCATATTGAGTTTGATTGGGAGCGTTAGAAACTTTTTTTTTTCCTATCAGTGTTACTACTTAGTCAGTGTGGTTCTCTGCTCTGTTTTTTTCGGCCATTTTCATGCCCAAAAGCAAGAAACGTTAATGGAGTCACAAAATCCACCTTCAAAGATTGCCCGTCTCGCAGACTCTGGTACTCATTCTTCAGTTCTTCAAAGTTTAATTAACGAATCTAAGGCAATGTTTATGTTTGTTTCTAACATCATTCATTTATATTCTTCCTGTTTTTTTTTTTTTTTTTTAAGGTATGGAGCAGGGAAGTTGCTTGACCATGGACAGTGGAGACTCTGGGTCACCTCCAATTGGGCTAGGACTTGCACTTGGACGTGGTGTTGGATCCACTGATCATCACCACTACCATAATCATAGACCATTACCCACAACTGGGTGCGCAAAATCATCTTCTTCTTATGGTTTCACCGTTCTTCAACTTCAAGAGCTACAACTCCAATCTCTCATCTACCAATACATAGAAGCTGGATGTCCAGTCCCTTACAGTCTTATTCTTCCTATATGGAGAAGTGTTTCCAGCTCCTTTAGCACTCTCAATTCATCTTTGTATCAACTCTACCCAAGCTGTAAGTCTTTCAATATTCATTTCAAGAATTTTATTCTGAATTTTTTTAATTTAATTAGATTTTTTCGAGTTGTAGGACTTTTAAATTAAATTTCTAGGCCTTCAGTTTTCAAATTTGAAATCTGCCTAAAATTTTAGGGTCTCAAGAATGGACGATTTCAGTATTATTTAATTACAACTGATTAATTGATAACAGGATTCTATTATCACTAAATTATAACTTATTGACGATATGACTCCAGTATTACTCAGTTATGATTGACTAACACTTCAATTAGTAGGTGTTTTTGTGTTCATGTTTTTTTTATCTGTATGTATTACATAAATATTTCAATTAAAAAGCAGACACTTCAATTAAAAGAACATTTTTTCATTTTTCGTGTTTCAGTGTCTATGTCTTTACTAATTAGTTACTCAGTTATTGATTAATGAGAGAATACTAGCATCACTAAGTTTTAATTTATTGATTTAATTGTATTTTATTTTTATTATTATTTTTTTTGTTGGGTGTGTGTATAGTTGTGGGGGCTTATTTTATTTTTATTTTTTATTTTTTTGTTGGGTGTGTGTATAGTTGTGGGGGCTAGCCAATTGCATTTGGAATATAGAAGTGGGATGGACCCAGAGCCAGGGAGATGTAGAAGAACAGATGGGAAGAAATGGAGATGCAGCAAAGAAGCTCTACCTGACCAAAAGTACTGTGAAAGACACATGCATAGAGGGCGCCAGCGTTCAAGAAAGCTTGTGGAAGCTGCTTCTCAAACAACTGCCAATGCTACTGCTGCTAGTACCAACCTCTCCATTTCACTTCCTTTGAGTAGTGCCACTAATAATAATAATACCTTTTCAATGTGTGGTTTCTACTCAAATAGTGATCATTATGGAGCTATTGAGAAAAACTGAGAGAAAGAAGAAAAGAAGAAACACCCATTTTCTATTTTTTTTTTGCCAGATTCAAATTACATCAGTGGTTAGCGGGAATTAAACAATGAAAACTAACAGAGAAAGGAGAACCCATTTTGCTTTCTGGATCATTTTGTAGTTCATGACTTGTAACATAATAGTAACCAAACTCATTAAATAAGGAAATGGGTTGATTTGATTTGATGTCATTTTTTGTTTTCTTTTGATTTAATTATTGTTGTTTATGGTTTTTTAGATTTTGGTAGCTGATGTAGTGGAAATTTAGTAAAATAAGGATAACTGTTGAATGTCGTTGATTCGTACATGAATACCATCAAACAATCTTCTATTAACTTGTTTAGTCAAAGAATAATTAAAATAATAGACATCAATAATCGTTGATTTTCAAAGAATATCTAAAAATTGGAAAAAATTAAAAATCTTTGTTGAAATTGATCAAAAACTAACTCCAAACGTCCAAAGAGACGAATAACTCCAAACGTCCAAAAAGACGAATAATATGGTTTGTCACAAAACCGTAAAAGAAAAGGGTAAAAAGACCAAAAAAATATATTAAAAACGAAATTAAACTTCAACGCTAATTTTGAAGCTCTAAACGATAAAATTTTGATTTGAAACTTAGCCCTTTATAAGTAAATTTTGTAATAAATGTAGGTTTCTGAATCAGCTTCGTTTTAATATATTATGGGTTCTGTAGCTCATTTAAAGCTGAAAGTTAGAGTCCGTTAAAGCACCATTGCGCACTTTCTCCTATCAAACTCATCAAGGAACTGCAAGGCCATCTTATTTGTATCAGTAGCCTACCTAGATTAAAACATGTTCATGTATTTCTTCTTTTCTAAATTACATTGGAATAATTTTACGTCGTTGGTCTGATGATTAAAGTATCACAAGACTTTTTATTTATCTAGAATTGAATTCTCTTCCCTTTTACTGTGATAAAAAAAACACATCAAAATAGGCAAATAGATGAGGGTGAGATTCGAATTTCAATTTTTAGATGAATTACATTGATGGATAGGGAGAGAAGTGGAGGATGGAACTTTAAACCTCATTTACCAAATATTTTTGGATGAATTACATTGAAAGATGGCGAATGAAGTGAAGGGTGAAAGTTGAACCTCGCTCCCTAAGCACTTCTAGTTTGTGTTAGCATATGCATTGAAATAGAATTTTGTTGCTAATTCCACCTAGGCTGAATAACATCTAGGCACGGGGATTGGCACCAGGTTGAGGTTGGGGGTTACAACCCCCCTCCAAATGGTTCTTTAAAAAAATAGAATTTTGCTTTTAATTTTTCTGTTATTTTTAGTATTGATATATAAATGTTGTTGCTAACATGATCAGATTATGAACCTGGTGCTCAAACTGGATTGTGAAAACTTCTTGAGTTATCACTTGCAGTCATAGGGTTAACTCTCCTTGTTAAAAGGAGTTTTGACTATGACTGAGGATAGGGGTAAACAAAATAATCTAGAGAATTTAAAAAAAAAAAAAAACTAAATCCTACAAATAAACAATGCACCAAAATAGATACATATTAGAGCTAGAAATCAACAAATAAACCACCTAACAAATTAAAACTTTACCTAGATAAAGCCTATCAAAATCAGAATCCTGTAAAGAGAAGTCTTCCATTAGTGACACTGCATGCCATTGATGGGCTTGAGGTTTGACGTTTGCCACGTTTTGACTCGCGTGTGAGAACTACACGTCATTGTAGATCTTGAGATGGCTGAGTGGACAACCTCTATATGAGTTAGGCTTCCAATCGTTGAGCTAGACTAAGGGCCAGAAACGGCAGCAAGAGAGAGGCTTCCAATCTTGTTAGAGATTCCATCCCGATGCTCTATAACTTGTAATTGGATTTGGACGACATCATTCTCTAAGACCTTTTCCTTGTTGCAGATCTTTCCGACTAGCACCTCCTTCTAATTTGGTTTCAGTGGAATGACAACATTAGTTTGCTCCGGTGATTGTACCTGTGAGCTTTTAAAGTTTATGGTATCTTTAATGGTATGGTTGGTGAGAGGCTCCATTAATGGTGAATGGAGATCTGAGTTATAGGAGACCAGAGTAAGATTTCTAACTAAAACTAAAACTCTACTAGAGAATAAACACTCTAGATAGCACTACATCCACAACCATAGTTCAGAGTAGCGACAACTTCACCACTAAATTTTATAGTTCTAACTTCTAACACCACTTTTGATTATTTATTTTATTTATTATTGTAAATTTGAAAAAATATATTTAATAAATCTGAACAATATGTCCACTCTTAAATTAGCTATATTTTTACTATTAAACTAAAGTATCTCCAGTTGTAATTAAACTTATAAATTTTTAAAGATGCCATTAAAAATTTTTAGAGATCTAGATGCATGCTTAAAAATTTGAAAAATAAATATACATAAAATTAGAAGCTTTTTATTGGTAAAGTAAAAATATCCAAAAGTTAGCATTTTATATTTTTAGCCAGAACAATAGTATTTGATTGTTTCTATAATTTTAAGCACATATTCCTACATTGATATGATATTTTTTTAAGTATTTGTAATAAAATTAAATTTAAATTATAAAAAAAAATATTTCAACATCTTAAACTAATTTTGAGGGTTAAATTACTAAATTTTTAATAATAGATTTTTTTTAGGAAACTCTTTATACTCACACACGCGCATATATATATACAAATATATGCATACATACATATATGTATATATGTATGCATATATGCCTACACATGCTAGGGTTGTGTACCGAGGCGGGTCGGACTAGTTTGAATTTGAGTTTTTTTCAAATTTCAAAACCGAGCGAATTTTGGAAATTTTAGTTGGGTGTTGGTTCGATTTTGATTAACCGTATAAATAATAATAAAAAAAAGAAAAGAAGGCAACGTCAACTTTTGGTAGCCAAACGGTGGAGCAGGCGTCTTTATTTTCTTGCCATGCCGGTTCAAACCCAATTTTTTCACCATTTATTTTGAAAGTAAAGCCAAAAAACTATTAAATATGAAGCTTGAATTTGAACCAGCAACCTCCAAATTAGAGGTAAAAGCCCTTGCCACTTCACCTCAAGTGTATATTTAATATATTTCAGCCATATATATACATATATATATTAAACAAATTTTTAAATTTTTGGATGTATATATTTTTAAAAATAAAAATCGAACTGATGTGAATCGGTTCGGTTTCGATGCAGGTATTCGGAGCGGGGCCGGTTTGCAGAGCCCCAACGCACGCAACTCCCAACCTCTCTATATATGTGTACACCTGCGCCGCACGACCCCAACCCTCTCTCTGGCTGTTTAAGTGGGAGTTTTTCATTTTTTATTGCATATATTTTACATGCATTTTGAGTTCATATATATTTATGTGTGTGTTTTAAAGCCTTAATATTTACTTTTACAGGAAATAAATATTTGAGAGAAGTAAATTGGTATTAACGAAGACATTTACATATTATCTTCCCAGTACTTGTTAAACCTTTGAAACAGATGATTGTCACAAGTGACCAGAGTTTTTGTCTCCTGCCCGAGGGATTAGGTACTCCTTGCTATTTATGCGTCCACTCCAATGAATCCATGCCTATCGCTTAGCCCAAGCATCAAAGCCGAGAAGGCCATTCACTATTGGGCAGCAAAGAAGAGAGCTGTACTACGTAGAGCCCAATTGCACAAACTTTTTCAAGACGTTTTGTGGACCTTGACTTCAATGATTTTATGTAAATTTTCGATGATTATTTATTTCAATTTGCATTATTATAACATTTAACCTCGGAAACTACATAAAAAAAACATATATACAACTTAAATTTTTTTTAACACTAATACTTTGAACTCAATTTGCATTATTATATACACAACTCAATTTGAGAGATGAAAATTATCTATTTTGAATATATTAAATTATAAAATAAATACAAAAAAATATTATATGCTTTAGCGCTTTTTTATTTATAATCCTATAATTTTTTTCATAACACTTCAGTAACTTGTAATATTTATTATTAACAAATTTAGGTCAAATTCACTAATACTGTTAATTGTGATGATGTGAATGTTGATATGAATGTCATCATCTACATCAGCATGTTAACATCACATCGACATCCACATCAACACATCAGCATAATATTATAAATTTAATAAAATTGAGGATAAATATTTATATGTCGTTTAAATTTTTAATGAAAATTTTTGGTTAAAATTATAATTTTTAATTTAATTGAATTAAACCATATATTAATTTTTTTTACGTTTAAATATTATAATAGTGTATAAAAGGTGAATGAATGTTTTTCAAAAAATTGAAAAGAAATTAATTAAATATTGTGCAAATACAATAGATTTAATAAAATGAGAATAAATATATTTTTTATTTAATTTTTTCAACAAAAAAGAAATTTTTTGTTGAATTTATATTTTTTAATGTACTTTAATTTAATTATTTTTAATATTATTGTAGTATAAAAGAAAAAAATGAATGATTTTTTACATAATAATCAAATTAAATATGGTAGATTTGTGGGTAAAAATACGTCTTTTCATATTATTTAATTTTTTTTAACAAAGAAAAAAATTGTTTGACGAATCTAAAATTGATGAGATTTTTAATAAATTTAAAAACTAAAAGAATATAATAATAATTATAATCTAACCTTAGAGGTAATTGTAATTATCCCTTTTTTAGAACCCAATAGAGTCATATAATGTATTAATTGGTAGTGTTAGTAGAGATTAAAAAATGGGTGCAAGACACACACAAGTGAATTTCACTAACTTCTTTATGGACATAATCAATAAATTATGTTCCAAAAATTTAATCACACGATCTTTAAGGCCTCAGTCTGGAGTCTATTCCTCATTGGATGAAGAAGTTGGAGTAGAGGTTTTTTTTTTTTTTACTGGATGGCTATTTTCATGCCACATTAGGAAAAAAAACACATGAGGAGTAAAAGTTTAAATCTGCGCCCCAAATCTACATATATCATATATTTTGAATGTTAGGCCACACAAGGGGAAGATGTTATCTACATTTATTTGGAGGTTAAATATGTATTAAAAATCCTTAATGTAGATCTACCTAACTAAACAATAACAATAGATTTTATGGGAGGAAACCAAAGGGGTGGGGAGTTGGACATAAGACAATATAATATAAAATGGACCTGTTTTTGGGCCGAAAGAATGAGGAGCCATAGACAGCCGTCATTGAGGTTAAGAGATTAGGTTGTGTCTTGCAATATAGAAATATCATAAAGTATTTTAGTTGTTGGTGGTTTCATTTAGTGAAGTACAAGTTTTGGGTATGTTTCCAAATCAAGAATGAGGGTTAGTGTAACATTCTTCTTACTTACTTGGTCAAATTCATTTGTGGCTGGATGGTTGCACCAAATCTTGTTACATGATGAGACTTGGGATTAATTGTTTGATAAATTGAGGGGAACACTTATTTTTATGAAAAATTCATGTCAATAACTTATCAAAATCATCATAATTCTCCCCATATATTATCATATGGTGAGTCAATAATAGTGACAACATCAACAATATTCAAAATTTGGTTGTCATATTTCAATTGGCTAGTATTTTGGAGAAAGATGTTGCTCAATTACTTTTGTTGCTCAATTACTTTATTCTTCATATCCTTATATAATATAGTAGCAATGTACATTATTACTTGAATTTTCTAGAGGTCAACTAAAATTCCCATGTAATTGGTTTTGTACTAAATATATAAGGACAAGTTTCTATTTTATATATATACGACTTCAACAATACATAAATGTTGGGTTTTTCAATTTTGATTTTCTATTATTATTGAGAAAGATGTCATTTTTTTAACCCCATAACATATATTTAATCAGAAATAAAACACATTATTTCACTATTCTATTTTTTTTACCACTATATAGCACAATAGTAGTATATTGTATTACCTAAATTTTGTAGAGGTCAACAAAAATTTCCAATGAATTTCTAATTAGTTGATTTTTTTTATTTCATTCAAAAATTATGATTTGAATTTGAACTACACCATGGTAGTTAATTTTTTGTAAATTATTTTACTGCACAAGTGTTTATAACTTCAACCAATTTTAATAAATGAAAGATTCATTAAATTTTTTTACCAGCAATATAAGCATAGCATATCAATAAAGTTAAATTCGGTTAATTTTATTCTAAATTTAATAAAGAAAAAAATATAACTTTCTATTTTGTAATTTTAATTCATGGTAAAATAAATTGTATAATTTTTTATAACATCTTAATACCAGTTTTTTTAACAACATATTATTAACATATGAATGAAAATTTTAAAAATTGTGAATAATTTATATGCAAATTTAATAAGAAATCATGAGATGTAAAATCTCAATTTTATTATTATATATCTATATAATTAAAAATAAAATTTTTTTAAATTATTTAATTTTTCTATTAAAAAATATCATTAAATTAATAGTTGAATTTTTTTTATTATCATTATAATTCTATCAAGATCCAATCAAATTAATCAATATTATACAAACTCTAAATACACGTAGGTCAAACAAAATAAATACCATTATATTCAGCTATATTTCATTAAATTTTTTTAATCTATAAAATATTAAATACCCCAAAAAAACTATATATAATTTATTTTTTTATTGTTTTTCCTTCAACAAATAAAATAGGATCGCACGTGTGAATCATAAATAAATTCTATTAAATACCCCAAAAAAACTATATATAATTTATTTATTTTTATTGTTTTCCCTTCAACAAATCAAAAAGGATCGCACGTGTGAATTCATAAATAAATTCTTACAAGTTGCACATAATACAGCTAAGCAGTCATCGTAATTACAAGGTGCGTAGTACTTTTAACACACGGTAATAAATAATACACAGTAAAAAATCTAGTCAGACCATAGTCATCTAACGGTAAAAAAAACAAAAGAAAATAACCACTACCGACACTCTGACTCTAACATTAAAGCTCACTTCACGAGAAGCTCTAATGATGTTTTATTCTCTTCCTAAGCTCTCTTCTTTATCCAACGGTCCACACTCCATCTCTACTCCAAATCTAAATCTCTACCGTCCATTCAGATTTATAGCACTTAAAAAAAAGCAAAAATAAAGAAAAATCTATCATCGTCATCCTCTGCTCTTTCTTGCTCCAGTTCAGATCTTGCTGTTGCTTCTTTAGAATTTTTGCGGTGTCCCCATTTTACCCTTCTGAGAAGCACCGCAGTTGAGAATGGTTGAGGCACAAACATGGGCAACAAGGAGAATGAGCAATCCAAGATTGGATGCTAACTCCACCACCACCACAGTGACCACCACAGCTGACCAGGTTCTTGATATTCCGGCAACCCCACCTGGGGATGTTCGTAACAATGCTTATAATTCAACCGTTGGATCTTACTTCTCTCCTAATGTCTTAACGGCTATGATCATTGCTTCTTGGTACTTCTCCAACATTGGTGTTTTGCTTCTCAACAAGTATCTGCTCAGTTTTTATGGTTACCGTTACCCAATATTCTTGACAATGCTGCATATGATTTCTTGCGCTTGTTATAGCTATGGAGCTATAAAGTTTCTTGAAATCGTCCCATTACAGCATATTTTATCAAGAAAGCAGTTTTTAAAGATCTTTGCTTTAAGTGCAATTTTTTGTTTCTCTGTTGTTTGTGGGAATACTTCTTTAAGGTACTTGCCGGTTTCTTTTAATCAAGCTATTGGAGCTACCACACCATTCTTTACTGCAATTTTTGCATTCTTGATTACTTGTAAGAAAGAATCAGCTGAGGTTTATTGTGCACTTTTGCCTGTTGTTTTTGGGATTGTTTTGGCTAGTAATAGTGAGCCTTTATTTCATTTATTTGGTTTCTTGATCTGTGTTGGCTCGACTGCTGGGCGTGCTTTGAAATCTGTTGTTCAAGGGATTTTATTAACATCCGAAGCTGAGAAGCTACATTCTATGAATTTGTTGCTGTATATGGCACCTATGGCTGCTTTGATTTTGTTGCCGTTTACCCTATACATAGAAGGGAATGTAGCTGCGACTACTATTGAGAAAGCTAAAGGGGATCCTTTTATTGTGTTCCTGTTGATTGGGAATGCAACTGTGGCTTACTTGGTGAATTTGACAAATTTTTTGGTCACCAAACATACAAGTGCTTTGACTCTGCAAGTGTTAGGCAATGCTAAGGCTGCCGTTGCTGCTGTTGTTTCTGTTTTGATCTTCAGGAATCCGGTGACTGTGATGGGAATGACAGGATTCGCGGTTACGATCATGGGGGTAGTGCTTTACAGCGAGGCTAAGAAGAGATCCAAGGTTACAACTCACTGAAAGATAAAATTGAAAAAAGAAGAAAAAAAAAAAGATCCATTTTGATTGCCATAAACACTGGTGCGGGCTCTTTCTCCTCCTTTTGCTTTATTACTTTTGCTTTAATGTTCAATTTCAATTAAAAAATTTTAATGGAAGGAAAGAAGGGAATTTGGATCAAATTCGACTGTACAGTACATTGGAACAAAAGGGAAAGGATTATACTCTTTTCCTACTTTTTTTTTCTTTCTTTTTGAATTGTTACTATTGGGGTGGTTATAGAGAATGAAATTCTCTATAGATTTTCCCTGTGTGTAACTTTATATATTGAATTCTCTGCAATTGAAACACGAAACAAACTGATTCAAATATTTGATGTTTTCAATATTTTTTCTTTATTGGAAGAGAGAACAAAGTTCTCTCCTTTCATTTGTTAAATCATACTAGCTGTTGTTGCATAATTCATTAGGCCTTTATTGTTATGCAATTCAATTCTTTTATGTATGTGCGTCAATTTAGCATTGATGTGGAGGTGTTTTCTCTTCTTTCTTTCATCGGCCATTCGTGCTTCTTGTCCTGATCTAAATAGCAGCAATTCTTTTGTTGTTTCTCCATAATTATTGGTTTGAATTCTATGTTAAAGAAAAATTTCTAAACAAAAAGGAGAGTGAGAAGTGTTGAAGAAGGGTGTAGTGCCCTTGGTTGAATACTTGTAGATACTGAGTTGCATTTGATATACATCTTTCTGAGGTAAATCGTGATCTTTATCAAGAACTATGGTTTTATTGGACAGAGCTTGTCAATTGCTTGCATGTATTTGCTATCCAATTTGTGGCATCTTGAATCTATTGATAATTGCATGCACAAAACAAATGGCTGGAAGATATCTGACTCAGCCTGCTGGCAAACTCCGGATAAGCACACATGTCATTAATTGATCGGTGTCTCTTTCAAGTAAAGAAGAATGCACTTTTCAATTATTCATATTACTATTCGCCTTCACATGATTGTAAGATTCTGTAATTCTTTTGAAGGAAGCTACCTAGTTGATTTTGAGTTTGTCGCGAAATTTTTGCAATTGACACTCTGGTCTAATAGTTTATGGTTGTTTAAGCATGTTAATTTTTGTTTCTCATTGTGCTAAAGTGTTCATATTTTGATCCACCATGACCATGAGATTAGCTTCTTGTTGTTGGATGATTGGATCCATTACTACGCAGTGAAAGCTTTCCACTACTAAGGTTTACTTGATCAAACTTTTTATTCTGTTAGAAGAGTCCTATATGTAGTTAGGCTCCAAGTAGAACTCTGATTATGTGCATGAGTTATCAAATGACAACCATGTTTCTAAGGAATATGCACCAAGACCGTGTTGATTCACCTTAGCTAGAAAGCGACTGAATTTAACATGAAGCTGACATGCATACAATCAGTTGAGCCCAAAAGACTTCTTCTTTTGGTTATGGTGTCTTCTTGTCTGTCATAACAACCAAATGCTTTATTTTTATTGGTTTGTTGAAAACAAAAAAATAACAACCAAGTGCTGCTATGTTATTGGTTTATTTTTATTGCATTTCAGTAACTTCCTGAGCACTGAACTGTATGCATCATGTGGGACATTAAAAAAAGTTGCCATTGCTTGAGTTTTTTGTGGTTGTTAGAACTTCCTTCTCAGGCTGGCTTAGCTTAGCTTAATCTTCCCTGTTAGTTGAAGGTTAAGATTAACAATCTTGTCCCAACTGTAGTCATTCTCAGGTAGATGGTGTCTAGCCAAAATCTTAAATGTTCAGGCTGATTAAATCGCAAAAATATTTTTGTTCACACTTCCCTTTTCGGCGCATATATAGTCAATGATAATGTGAAAGCAATGAATGAAATGTGAGCAGAATTTCTTGTTTAGTATATTTCAAGATCCTTTGAGCATGGAGTGCTATATTTGCGGAATCCTTTTTTTTCTCTGAAATTTACAGGGCACTGTTGCAAAATTAAACAACAAATAGAGAGAAATTAAACAAGAAAAATCACAAGAACACAAAAATTTATGTGGTTGGTCAATGTGACCTACGTACACAGATAGGAAAAGTAATTTTATTGATTTCGGCTTTCAAGTATACAGTACATCACCAAACACCCATATGTATATATATATATATATATAACTCTACACCAAACCATATTGCTCCAATCGGGTCAAGTTCTTACTCACGCACCCTTTTTCGGATCGAGTTTCCAAAATATTTCGGATGGGATCATAATTCGGATTACCATAAAATTCAAGTCATTTAACAGATACATTTTACTTGAGACTGAAAAAGAGGCTGCTGAGATTTTATTTTGTTACCAGAAAATGAAAAATATGAACATCAAGCCATATGCATATGGTTAAGTGCTGCTAAACTACTATAATTTAGCAATGGCAAAATATGAACGAGTACAGAGTCCTTTAGGTAAATCAAAGAAAGAAAGAGGCCACTCA
Organism: Mallotus repandus; assembly: GCA_949671775.1. Lineage (NCBI taxonomy): Eukaryota > Viridiplantae > Streptophyta > Magnoliopsida > Malpighiales > Euphorbiaceae > Mallotus > Mallotus repandus. Next base: position 2,465 of record CATIWM010038135.1, on the reverse strand, counting down.
CTGCTCGTGCTAATAATTAAAGACGAATATGGAACAGAACATGTATAAAATCCAATAAGCCACTCATTGCTAGTCCTCTACTAAATTTTCAACGGAGCAATAGCTGGCCGGCGAAGGTGGGATGAGTCCTCTTGTGCCACCAAATGTGCACAGCAAGAGACTGATGGTCTCTCTTGCACATATAATATATAACTAGGAAATTGTCCGTGACCTTAATTTTTTTTATATAATTATAAAATTGCTATTGTTTGAAAAAATAATATGCTAATGATTTTTATGATAGAATGGAAAAATCATTGGAATAAATGTCTTTCATTTCTATATCCACCACACACAAAATGAAAAATATCATTATTATTTTTTATCATTGAGAATTGTTGAGTATTTCTTTGTCAAACCAATGTTATGATAATTTGTTTAAAAAATGAGTATTTTTTTTATTAATATAGGAACCATATATTGAGACTCGTAATTTTAAATTTTTTTATATATATGTGTGCTGTTTGTGACATGATTCATCTATAATTCACAACCAATTTAAATTTTACTTATCAATTTTTTCCCTCAATTTCAAGCAATATTAATTTTAAATCAATTAAAAAAAGTATTAGAAATTGATATAAATTAAATAACAAAAAAAATCTAAGAATGCATAGAAATGTTTGACATTTACAATTACATGTCAAATTTGACAAATTCTTAAATTAACAATCATATTAAGAAATAACAAACATGTACATATTCAAATAAAGATAATGAGAAATTACCTAAACTGAATGAATATTAAAGAGAAGAAGTGGACAGGGTGAAAAGAAAATAAAGAAAATGTAGATAAAAAAGGTTATGAAGAGAAAAAAATGAAAAGATATTAAAGTGAATGAGAGGAAAAGGTGAATAATTTTTTTTTTTTTGAGAAAAAAAGGTGAATAAATATTAAAAAGAGAGAAAATAGTAAATAGATATTAAATAGAAGAAATGGAAAGAATACATAATATATATTAAATAGAAGAAGAAAGAAAGATTTAAATAAGTTAAGAATATAGAACGTCATGTGTTGAAATTATGTGAAATTTCATGTAATATTGAGCTTTATTTTATATATATATATATATATACTTGGACTGTTTTTTTTTGGAATGTTACTTAAACATATATTGTCCCACAAATAAGTAGTTTTTCTTTTGTTGTTATGGCTAATATTAAAATGGTGTTTTTCGTTATTTCTTTATTTTCCATTTGTCGAATGGAGCCAATATACATATAATTATTTTTTATTCTGAGATTTTGTTCTTCAATACCCACTACTAAAATAAGGTCTGTTTTCATGGTTTCCATGTGCTTGTTGATGATTAAACTTTGTCGCAATTGATATTCGATACAAACTTTTACTAGTAGAGATTTTTGCACTCCTTTACTTGATAATTGCACTTTATTTTGATTTTATTAACAATTTAAATGATTTAGTTATCTTTAATTTTTAATAATTATATATCTTTCACAATAATTAATATTAACTTAAAAAATTATTTAATTATACATACATAATAAAAATTTATTAATTTTAATATAAATAATTTACTTTTATTTAATAATTTTTATATTATAACCATTTATGATTATTTATAATTTTATTAATTTATTATACTAGTTTGTTGTATGTTCAACTCATATTGTTAAAAGTTTATTAAAATAGTTTTAATTATTTTTTTATTTAATTATGCAATCTATATTTTTAATGTTTAATTATTTACTGTTTTTAAGTGTTTATACAAATGATATTTATATTTTCTTTAAAAAAAAATGAACGTTGCATTTAATTTTATTTTTCTTCATTCAATTCTTTTTAAAATAAAAATGATAAGATATAATTCAAAAACTATCATATGTATTGATAAAATTCATATAAAATTAAATAACTAAAAAGAATATATTATGAATTTATATCAATTTAATTGGTTTTATTTTTTTAAAAAAAGTATTTTTTAATTATTTTGTTTTATATCAGTTTTTTCAATACATATAATATTTTCAGTATTATATCCTATCAATTTTATTAAAAAAAAAGAATTAATTGAAAAAAATTAAATTAAATTTACCATAGATTTTTTTAAAATATAAATATCAAGTGTATAAACAGTTAAAAAGTTATTAATTTTTTTTAAAAAAATTAAAAACTAAAAATTTATATTGCATAATTAAATTATCAAATAAAAATAACTATTTTTAAAATTTTAACAATATAAATTGAACATAAAATTAAATAACATAACAAATTAATAAAGTTATAAATTATTTTCAGTGATGATAATATAAAAAATTATTAAATTAAAATAAATTATTTGTATTAAAGTTATTAGATTTTTATCTATATAAATTAAATAATTTTTTGAGTTAATATTAATAGTGAAAGGTATATAATTATTTTAAATTAAGGATAGTTAAGTCATTTAAATACTTAATAAAGT
>CATIWM010038128.1:0-14603 GCA_949671775.1 Mallotus repandus | reverse complement strand
CTTTGATACCCGTCCTTCGAGTAGTGGGACATATAACATCGAATGATGATGCTCAAACTCATACTGGGTTTTTGAGTGGATGTGCCTAGTTGTCACCGGCGGTGAAGACCTTAACCAGATGAGGTCGACCATTGTCGCAAGCATTAAACTTGCAGATGAAAATTGGAACGACATCGTCAACTCCTCTTCTACTCCCTTAACAGCATCTACTCCGACAACGACATCTCTCGCAGCTTTCCTATTGTTTGCCACACTGAAACACCTCTACTCGTCTTGAACAAGAAGACGTTGAAGAAGGAGAGGACGTTGAAAAGAGCACGTCAGCTTTCTTTTTTTTTTCTTTCTTTTCTGTTCCAGGCCATGTTGGAAATATGAATATGATGAGACAATTTTGTCCTCTGCCACGTCAGCAAATTTAACGGTGTTAGCTTATTTGTAATGATTTGCTAACGGTTTGAACCTTAAGGTACCACTTTGTTAGGGTTCAGAACACAAATCAGAAAAGTGATTAGGGTTCAAACCACAGAGTATTTATCTGTACTTTTCCCTAATACTAATAATAATAACATTAGAGTCCAAAACTTTAAATAAAATTATTATTTAATTACTTAATAATTTTTATTTTATTAAAATTGCATAATTAATTTAAATTTTTCATTTTTATAATTTTTAATTATTATTTAAAAATTAAATAAAATATATATTAATTAATAGAAGAGGAAGATATTTTATTTTTTAAAAAATACTTTAATTATTTCTATTTATTAAAATTATTTAATTAATATATTTAAATTATTTTCTTTTGATTATATTATGATTATATTCTACTAGTTTATTTTTATTTTTACTTTTATTTTTAATGCATCTAACTTGGAAATAATTCTTTTATCACTATAAAAGTATAATTTCTATGACGTAAAATAAACATTTTTATTTGAAATAATAATTTAAAATCAAAATAATTAAAAGTAGTAAAAGTTTGACTTTAGTCCTATGGCCAGCGCTGAGCTTTGATATTTTTGGATCAGTTGAACAATAAGTCAGTCACTACCGTCATCTCTTCTCTCTTCTCTTGATTTAATTCAAGCCTGTGATTCCCATTTTCAAGAAGCCACCGCCAAAGAGAAAAACTGCCCAAATTGTGAATTGAAACAAGAGATCAAGTTAAATAGAAGATGGAGCGTAATATCGGTGACGATGAATTTGGTATGGATGTGGAGAAGAAGAAGAAGAACCCAGAAGAAGAAGAAGAAGAAAGGCAGCAAAAATACTATTCAGTTGAGCAGGTATTTGAGGACCAAGATGTACCATCATGGAGGAAGCAGCTGACGATAAGGGCATTTTTAGTGAGCTTTGTGCTGAGTGTATTATTCAGCTTCATAGTAATGAAGCTAAATCTAACAACTGGGATCATACCTTCGCTCAACGTATCAGCTGGTCTTTTGGGTTTCTTTTTCCTCAAACTTTGGACTACCATTATTGCCAAGTTGTGCTTGATTAATCAACCCTTTACAAGGCAAGAGAACACTGTTATCCAGACTTGTGTTGTTGCCTCCTCTGGAATCGCCTTTAGCGGTACTACTTAATTTCTTGATCTTCTTTTTGTTATATTTCTTTTTTTTTTCTGTTCATTTGATTACTTGGTCAATTATTACAGATTTTTAAAAGCAAAATTCATTACTTATTTAAAATTTGAGTAAATGTAGAAAATTAATTAAAGATGAAGATAAAGAATTCAAAGCAAAAACTAAGGAGAAGAGATAAAAAGTGTATGGTCTTTTTGTTCTTGGAATCTTACCTTTTTTTTTCCTTTTAATTTGATATAAATTATAAATTAATTTTAATATGGCCTAACCCACTAGTAGTGGGAGGGTTGAGCATCGATAACTGATAACTGACCGAACTGACTAACCGAAAATATATAAAATTTCAAACTAAAATTGAACCAAATATATATCAGAATCAAACCGAATTGAACTGAATTAATTTAGTTTGATTCAGTCGGTTAATCGATAACTATAAATATTTTTTTGCTTATAATAATAATATTTACACATTTTTCTAAATTAATATATTTTATATAATATTGTATAATAGATATAGTCCGATTAATCGAAATTTTACGCTTTAAAAATCGTAATTGAATCGAATCTATATAACTAAACCAACCGGCTGGTTCGGTTCGATTCGATTAATCGATTTTACCTGATTTCTGCATATCCCTACCTCGGACATGCCAAGAGATTGATAAAGGTCATGGATTTAATTCTCAATTCTCATAATCTCCCTTTAAAAGTCCTAAAATGCTAAAATAAAAATTAATATTAATATGAGATGTTTGCTTGTCTTTTGTGTGGTTGTATTTATTTCTTCATTTTTCTTCCTAAGTAGCGTACCATCTTCTTATATTAGTGTGAGCTAAAAAAGGATGTGATCACCATTTATAAATCACAAGAGATTGACATTTATATCTTCTTTTTTTTTTTTTTGGAATTTTGTGAAGGGTATAATAGGTAACAGAGATAAAGGTTTAAATGTATATACATAATGGAGGATTTCACTTCTAAATTTTTTACTTTTATTCTTGTATTGTGGGTTTATTTGACCTTTTTCTTATAACTATTCAAAGTTTGATTTATATGAAGAAAAAGTTTTGCCCTAGCAATTTGAACAGTGGAAATCTTATTACCCATTTTATAGTCTTACTGGTCCAAAACCAAAGTTAGAAACTGTAGAGTAGTTGGTAGGTTAACAACATTGTCTCAAATACATTTTTAAGGTATTGCTGACAAGTTATCTAATTCCAATTTGAAATTCAGTAAGTTCTTTCTTGTCTATAATTATTTTTTATGTCACTGTATTCTTTTAATTTGATAACAGTGTTTGGTACAATTTCACTAAAAAATATATTTATTCTCAAAATGAATTTTGAATAAAATTCAATTACAAATAAATTTTTATTAATATAGTGTGTTTGGTTTAAATGAATATTTTCTAGAATTCATTTCAAGTGAATTTTGTATTATATTGTAATGTATTTGGTATAAATTTAGAATGTTGTTTGATCAAAAATACCCTTTTAAGCTAATATTATGTGATGAAGTAGTAAAATAAAGACATAGGAGCTAGTGGGGGAATAGTTAATTGAAAAAAAAGAAAAGAAATAAGAGTGTTTTAGGAAATAAAAATGCTAAAAAGGGGTATTTTGGTCTTACAAAAAAAATATAAGCTTAAAATCGTGAAATTCATTTTGACAATCTAATTATTTTGTTACAATTTAGTTTAGACATGAGTAATTTCACAAATTTAAAAGGTTGGAATTACAAATGAATTCCACGAAGTTTTCATTTAAGTCAAACATATTAAACTTCGATTTACAGTGAATTTCATAAGGTTTTAGAGAATTCATTTATACCAAATACACAATCACATCAAAATTTGTTTCTCCTTTGCTTTTTTTTTTTAAAAAAAAAATTTGCCTTTTATTAATCTCCTTTACTATAATTTATTTTAGAAGATATTATATGGAATCAATTATCTTTTATGAAATTGGTCTCCAGAAAACAGAAATGTTATGGATAAACATGTGGTTTGGGCTGACATTATCGTAGTCTCATGGTCTGTGCAGTACAAAATTTAGGTCACATTCAATGTTCATTTCTTGGGTGGCTGTAACCCTTAATCATTAATGCGATTTCTCAGTAAACTTTGAGCAATATACCCTATTTACTGCAATAAAAACATGCTGCATTACCTTGTCTTGGCCAAAAACGCATGTTGGTGCTTTTTGGTTGTTGAAGGCATTTCTTTCCTGCACGTATTGCTATCTTCCAGTACCATCAACTTGTTGAGAATTGAAATGGCATCAAGTTGTCTTTTCCTTGTCATCCCGTAAGGTTCATGAAGTAATCCTATTGATCATGTCTGATTCAGACTGGTAGGTCCAGTTAGCTCCCCTGTTCGAGTTATTCAAACTCTTCTTGTCTTATTTTTACTAATTGAACCTGTTTATAGGCCTGAAGGTTGAACTATTTTCAAATGGATGATATCATTTCCATGTTAGAAGTAGTCAACTGAAGACTTATTTATGGTGTTGATTAGAATCTAAACAATTTAATGAAATAGCTGACGTGGGCTAGGAGTTCCGAACTTCTGAACCCATGTTTATGTTTGATGATTATTTGTGATTATTGATGAATGTGTACTTGGGAATTTTACACTGAGTGCATTCAGTTCCATATTTTAATCGATTTGTGCCTGCTTAAAATTTATGATTTAATCATTGATGCATATGTAGGGGGCTTTGGGAGTTACCTCTTTGGAATGAGTGAAACTATTGCCAAACAATCAGCTGATGACAAAATTGATCACAAAAATCCATCATTAGCTTGGATGATTGGCTTTCTCTTTGTGGTTAGCTTTTTGGGCCTCTTCTCAGTGGTGCCTCTTAGAAAGGTACAGAGCACGGCATATTCTTCTTCTATAGTATTCTTCTTTTGGCAGTGTTCGTAGAATGTTTTTCTAATTTTGATTGATGTTTTACATGATCACCTTAATTGGATTCAGATCATGATCATAGACTTCAAATTGACATATCCAAGTGGCACTGCAACTGCTCATCTCATCAACAGCTTTCACACTCCTGCAGGAGCCAGGCTAGCAAAGTAAGCATTGTCAGAGCATTTGTATTCCTTAACTGGATGTGTTCATGTGAAAGGTCCTTATCATCTCCATTCTGCCATTGTAGGAAACAAGTGAAAACATTGGGCAAGTTCTTCTCTTTCAGCTTCCTGTGGGGTTTCTTTCAATGGTTCTTTACGGCAGGAGATGGTTGTGGGTTTTTCAACTTCCCTACATTTGGGCTCAAAGCATATAAAAACAAGTAAATATATTATGTGACCTTAAAGAGGTTCTATTTAATGTAAGACTTTTTGTAAGTTGCGAAGAATATATCTATATAAATTCTGGCATAATTATATAAAATATTGTTGTGTCCAGGTTTTACTTTGATTTCTCAGCAACATATGTTGGAGTCGGAATGATTTGCCCATATATAGTCAACGTCTCAGTGTTGCTTGGAGGAGTTCTTTCCTGGGGTCTAATGTGGCCTTTGATAGATACTAGAAAGGGTGATTGGTATCCTCCAGAACTTGGCTCATCTAGCATGCATGGTCTTCAAAGTTACAGGGTAAGTTTCTAATGAAGTAGCAGAATGGCCTTACATCATTGAAATATGCTTCCCAGAAGGATTTTCATAGTCACTGACTAGTTTATTCAATGAGCTCAGGTTTTTATTGCCATTGCTATGATCTTGGGTGATGGTCTATACAACTTCTTCAAGGTGCTAACCCGGACTCTGGTTGCATTATTTTTCCAACTTCAAGGACGAAGTGTAAGGAGCAGTCTTCCTATTGCAGATCATTCTTCTCCTAAGAGCCCCAAGTTCTGTTATGATGATGAACGCCGGACTCGGCTCTTTCTCAAAGATCAAATTCCAACATGGTTTGCTATTGCCTGTTACATTGCAATTGCTGCTGTTTCTACTGCTACTCTTCCACACATCTTTCACCAGCTCAAGTGGTATTACATACTGGTCATCTACATCTTTGCGCCAGTCTTAGCATTCTGTAATGCTTATGGGTGTGGGCTCACTGATTGGTCCCTTGCATCCACCTATGGGAAGCTTGCCATTTTTACAATCGGCGCATGGGCTGGTGCTTTACATGGTGGAGTAATTGCAGGACTTGCTGCTTGTGGAGTTATGATGAACATCGTCTCCACAGCCTCTGACCTGACTCAGGATTTTAAGACAGGTTACTTAACCCTGTCTTCACCGCGGTCAATGTTTGTGAGCCAAGTAATTGGCACTGCAATGGGCTGCATAATTTCCCCTTGCGTCTTTTGGCTCTTCTATAAAGCTTTTGATGATCTTGGGCAACCTGGAAGTGAATACCCTTCTCCTAATGCTGTTATTTACAGGAATATGGCCATGTTGGGCGTACAAGGGTTCTCAGCTTTGCCAAAAGATTGCCTCTTGCTTTGTTATATCTTTTTTGGTGCAGCCATTCTGATAAATGTGATCAAAGATACATTGGGTAAGAAGTGGGCAAGATTCATACCTCTGCCAATGGCAATGGCCATACCTTTTTATTTGGGGCCGTACTTTGCCATTGACATGTGTTTAGGAAGCTTGATTCTATTCGTGTGGGAAAAGATCAACAAGACAAAGGCAGACGCTTTTGGCCCAGCAGTGGCGTCTGGTCTGATTTGCGGTGATGGAATATGGACTTTGCCCAGTTCAATACTTGCTCTAGCAGGAGTCAAGCCACCCATTTGCATGAAGTTCTTGTCAAGGGGAACAAATAGCAGAGTTGATAAGTTCTTAGGGTCATGAGGCTGAAGGTAAGCTTGTAGTGCTTTCTGATCTTTGGGGTATGAAATGTACATGCATTCAAAGTTTCACCGATACTCTGGCATGAAAGTGGCCTTCTGTTCATTTCTGCACTTATACATCGCTGAGGGCTTGTTGAGCAAACAATGAGTGGAGAAAAAAGATATACATGTTTTTTTTTTTTTTGAAAAAAAAACAAAACACTTTTTTTTCCTCATTGTATTTGTACAACTACAAATTTACAGTATGTTGGTATATTGCTTGTTTTATTAAAGTCGTATTAGTGGAGTAATCTTAACTGTTAAATACAAAATTAAGAAAGAACAATACATAATAGATAATGTTGGAGTAATCCTAACTTGTTTGGGCAGGCCTTATGTAGGTTTTTGTATCACTGGTTTTCTTTTCTTTTATAGACTGCACTTTATGAGCAGTGCTGCTCCCCACCTACTAGAAACTCTGTCCGACAAAAATTCATTTTGAGCTTGAATATTGAAACTCGGCTCAAATTACGTAGATCTTAACTCATGAAATTCATAAATAAATTTAAATAAAAGATCATGAGCTATTTCATAATTTTAATATATAAAAAATTTGTATAAAATATATAATATATAAATTTTTATTCACAATAAATATAAATATATTTAAAAATATATTATTAGAATAAATAATAATTTTTATTAAATATATTATAATTTATTTAGCGAATAATTTATTTTAAATTATATATATATATAATGAATTTCATATTGATTAACTAGACTTCAGGTATGCATGTTTTAAGAGTGCTCTCTTCGTAGAGCTGAGGGTTTCTTCGTCTGAGTGAGAAATAAGTTTACTTTTTGTATGATTGAGTGTTGGGATTTTCAGTTTTGAGTGTTGTTTCTGTTATAGCTAGGGCTGAGCACGAGACGGAGAAAATACTGAACTAAATTGAAATGTCGAACTGAAAGATATTTTAAATCATACCAAATCGAATAATTTTAATTCTAAATCGAACAAAAAATCAAACTGAAAACCATACCGAAATTTATCGAAATTGTATCGAACCAAAAACCGAATATTAATTTAATAAGTAATACATAGATAATAATAAATAGTAGTAAGTAGTAACTTAATTTTATACTTTTAATTATATTAGTAAGTAATATATATATATGTATAATAATAAATAATAAAAAATTAATATGTTTTGTGATTAAAATATAATAAGTAAATTGTTAATAAAATATTTTTATTAATTTTATTATTATCAATATTATTATCATTGTTACCACTATTACTACTACTATTATTATTATTATTCAATTAACAAGTAAAAATGTGAAATGTCTATTATATTATAATTTGAACTTAAAATATAAATATAAAAAATTCACATTGCATAGTTTCAAATAATTTAACTAACAAATAAGGATGTAGAATGTCTATTAGAATTAATGAGCTAAATAATATTATTATAATTATTATTTTGCTACATAGTAATACATAGACATATATCATAGATAACCAAAACGACATAATTTTTTTCAAAACAATGTCGTTTTGATTAAAGTAAGTAGTTATCTTACAAACAAAAATAAGAAAAGATACATTTTTATTAATTAAAATATATTGTTATTGTTATATTTAATAATTTATTAAATATTATTATTATTAAATAATTTAATCTTACCGATATTATTTAAAAGTAATAAGGTAATTATTACTATTATTATTATTATTATTATCATTATTATTATATATACACATATATATACATATAATAACCAAAACGACTTACCCAAAACTATATCGTTATGATTTGTGGATAATAAATATAATTTTAGTTTATTTGCGATTAATAAATATAATTTTAATTAATAATATAAATTTGTCTGTTGCATAAATTCTCGGATTCTCGTTTTGGACCGTACCATGCTGATAGAACCGAATTCCCATACTGAACCGTCCTAAAAAATAGAACCGTACCGGTATGAAGATTTTCAAATTAGGTACTGGTACTAGAAATTTTATTTTTAAAATTTTCAAAATATAGTACGGTTCCAAAAAATTTAAATTTCCGAATTTTTCCAACCCGTTCTTACCCCCAGTTGTAACTATAAAGAGTATGAATTGGGATGAAGAGAGTGAAAAGGGGGGGGGAGAGGATGTTGAAGAGAGTGAAAAGGAGAATGGAGTTGTTTTATTAGAAGAGTCTGATTTTGAAAGGGGATTAAACAATGTGAGCTAAGCCTTATAGGTATGGTGTTTTCGAAGAAGCATGTAAATGCTGGCGTCTTGCAATCAATATTAGAGAAAGTATGGAACTTTCCTGTTGGGTTTCGCATTGTTGCTTTTCCGAATAATCGATTCTAATTTTTCTTTCAAAAGGAGTGGGATATGCATAAGATCTTATCAGGAACACCCTAGAATAATTTGTTATTGCTGTAAAAATGGAATAAAGAAGTGGAGATGGAGAATGTACAATTTGATTCTTTTGTTTTTGGGTTCAGTTATAGGAACTCCCTATACACCTTCGTACGGGAGCAATGGATAAGAAATTGGGTTCAAAGCTCGTAAGGTGAGTGAGATATGTTTGTGTGGTGTAAGAGATGCAGAAGGGAGTATTCTCAAACTTACAGTAGAAATGCAACTAGACCAACCCTTGAAAACAAATCTAAAACTGGTGAATTCAAAGGGTCGGACTTGGGATATTAAAGTTAAAAATGAAAGGCTGCCTCTATTCTGCTTATTTTGTGGGTGCATTAGCCATGACAATAAGGGATGTGAGGAGCATTTTATGGTTGAAAAGGCTGGTGGTGATGTTAAGGACCAGTTTGATAATGGCCTTCAGGCTACCCAGAGAGGATGGGAGATACAAGAGTTAACTGAGAATGGTAGCAAGTGCAATGATAGTCAATCAAAAAATAAAAATTTTGATGAGTCCATCCTAAGTGCAGAGGCTGTCATTCAGCAATTTACAGAAATGGTAGTTTCCATAAATTATTGAAGGGAATATGTTGAGGAAGGTTGTAGTGGTAAGGATGGAATGGAAAAAGAGAAACAACTCAAATTAACGCCACTAATCAATGAGAAGGTAATCAAGAGTAAGAAATAAAGTAAAAAAGAGACAGGGAAAGGAAGTCAAACAACTATAAATGGGCGATATATGGGAAGTAATATGGAAGGAAAGGCTGGTGCTGAAGGTGTAATTGGTGGCAGCAGTTGGTTGAGGGAAATATATGGTAATGATCTGATAACTATTCAACTATTGGGATATGATAAGGTGACCTCTATTTATACTAAGTTATTGTTGCTTGATACAAAGTCCATAATGAACCTATGGGTTTTCAAACAATGTCTAGTTGGCCTGGGAGTAGTGAGCTGGGTTGAGATAAAATGGCTGGCTGTGAAGGAGGTGCATCAGAGAATTTGGAAAGCCCAGTGTCAAGAAATTAGCTAGAAAACGGACTGGAAGTGAGGCCCAAGAAGTAGCAGGCCAAGTAGGGTTTGACAGAAATACATGTCAAGAATCTATTGGTCAAGTAGAAGAAACTGCAGGTTGTAAAACTAGGTGTACTGATGAGGAGCTGATGGAAAAGGTAGGGGATGCCAGCCTCAAATGGCACCACATTGACCAATGAGAATATTGATATGGAATTGTCAGGGTATGAAAAATCCCCTGACATCCAGCACTTAAAAGAGATGTGTATGTCTCATTTCCCAGATGTTGTTTTCTTAGTGGAAACGAAAAATTCAAAATAGCTAATTGAGGGAAGGTTGTGGGCTTGTGGTTTTTATAACACTGCCCTGGTCATTCCTGTTGGTCCGACAAGAGGTTTGGGAATGGCATGGAAAGAGGAGATGGTTATAGAAGTTAAAGAATGTGCAGATTTCTTTATATGGGTTCAATGTAAAGACAAAAATAAGGATGTTTGGTGGGATGTAGTAGGATTCCATCTTAACTATGACGAGGAGGTGAGGCAGAATTAATGGTTGCAACTTCAAGCTTTGAAAGGTAATTTCAGGGATATAGTGATAATGGGTGGTGATTTGCATAATATCCTCAAACCATCTGAAAAGAAGGGTGGTATAGGAGATGATAGCCATTGAATTCGCAACTTTCAAAGCTTTGTGGATGCTATGGAAAGATGTGACATGGGGTATAGTGGTGGTGCATATATATGGAACAATAGAAGAGATGGAATGGCGAATGTTCAGAAGAGGCTTAATTGGTTTTTAATTTCCAAAATATGGATGAGTTCCTATGAACGGGCTCTAGTATTACATTTACTGGATGTGGGGAGTGATCACAAGCCTATTATGCTGGATTTCGATCATAACTTGACGGGGCATAAAAACAATTCTTTTTTTTACAATAAATGGATTAAGTATGAGGAGGTTGGGCATTTAGTCTCCGCGGTTTGGTAAGAAAGTGTTGCAGGTAATGCTATGTATAAGACCTTTTTGAAGTTGAAAAAGTGTAGAAGGGAGCTAATTGGGTGGAGAAAAGCCAATAAAATTAATACCAAATAGAAAATTTTGGAGTTACAGAATCAACTAGAAGTGGTTAAGAGCTCTAACTCAACCTGGAATGGGGAAGCAATAAGGGTTATAGAGTCTCAGTTGACTAAGCAGTGGGAAAAAGAGGAGATTTATTAGAGACAAAAATTCAGAGTTGAGTGGCTACAAGCAGGGGATAAAAATACTTCCTTTTTTCACAGGAAAACTGTCAAACAAAGATGCCGAAATAGAATTTGGGGGCTTGAGGATATAGATGGGAATTGTCAAACTGATAAGGTAAGAATAAAGGATATTGTAGTGCATTATTTTAATGATATTTTTACTTCATCGAACCCGGAAGTTAATAATGGGACATTGAATAATATTCAATGTCGGGTTTCTCAAAGGTAGAATAGGTGGTTAACTAGAAGGGTGTCGGCAGATGAAATTAAAAACGCAACCTTTAGTATAAATCCCAATAAAGCTCCGGGTAGAGATGGGTTCATCGGGATATTCTTTCAAGAATATTGGAGTATGGTTGGTCAGGACATCTGTAATTCAGTAGCAAGTTTTTTCAGGAGAGGTCGAATGCTGAAGGCTTTCAACCATACTGTTTTTTCCTTGTTGCTCAAAGCCAAGGAGATTCACACAATGAAATATCTTTGGCTAATCAGTTTGTGCTCTGTGTACTATAAAATAATCTCGAAGGTGCTCATAGACAGGTTGAAGCACATTTTCTTGAGATCATTTGTCAAGTGCAAAGCTCTTCTGTCCCAAGAAGACAAAGTTCTGATAATATCCTTGTTGCACATGAGGTTATGCACTATATAAAAATAAGAAAATAAGATGAAGCTCAAGCCCTTGCGTTAAGCTCGACATGAGCAAAGCATACGATAGGGTTGAACGGGTGTTTCTTAAATGTTTGATGGAAAAATGGGATTTTGTAAGCAATGGGTGGACTAGATGATGGAGAGTGTTCAAACCATAATATATTCGGTTAAAGTGAATGGGGAGGTTATAGGTTTCATCAAGCCCTCTGGAGGCTTGAGGTAAGGGGACCCATTGTCTTTGTATTTGTTTATATTGTGCATTGAAGGTTTTGCGAGTTTATTGGGGCAGGCGGTGAAGAATAAGGAGTTAAATGGTGTCAAAGTTGCTTGTTTTGCTGACGGTTCTATTTTGTTTTGCAAAGCCTCAGTGGATTGCTACAGAAAAATTAACTAGATTCTGCATGTTTATGAGGAAGCTAGTGGTCAACAAATAAATAAGGACAAGAGTTCAGTGTTTTTTAGCAAAAATGATCCAAACAAGATAAGAAGGGAACTCTTGGTGATGTTGCAAATCTCAAATATGGGAGGGCAAGATAAGTATTTAGGCCTACCTTCCATTGTCTCTAAATCAAAAAGGGGACTTTTGGAGAGTTGAAGGAGAAGGTTAGATGTAAGTTGCATGGTTGGAAAGGCCAAAATTTATCCTTCGGTGGTAGAGAAGTGTTGGTGATGGCTGTAGCCATGGCAATTCCATATTATACTATGAGTTATTTTAAGTTGCCATCATGGTTGTGTCAAGATATTAATAAAATGGTGGTAGCGTTTTGGTGGGGGAAAAAGGGCGATGAGCGTAAAATTCATTGGGTAAGCTGAAACAGACTTTTTATCTGTAAGAGGGAAGGTGGGTTGGGTTTCTGGGATCTTGAAGCATTTAAGTTGGCCATGCTCGCAAAACAGGGATGGAGACTATTACAAAATAGTAACTCTCTTTTCTGTCGTGTTTTCAAGGGACAATATTTCCCTTATAAATCTTTCATGGAGGCGGAGATAGGTCACAACCCATCGTATACATGGAGAAGTATTTTGGCTGGGAAAAGAGTGCTGGATCAAGGAGTCCGATAGAGGGTGGGTAACGAGCAGGATATTCATGTATGGAAGGATCTTAGGGTTCCCAGGAGCTATCCATTCAGAGCTCATAGCCTCTTGGATGAAAGAGGTAATATTCAATGGATGTGCAAACTAATTAGCCTAGTTTCAAAACAGTGGAATGTTGACTTACTTAGGCAAATTATGAGTTCAAACTCGGTGGAGGCTATTTCCAAAATTCCTATGAATGTGACAGGTAGTGATGACAAGATTATCTGGGATTATTCTAAAAATGGCCATTGCATGGTAAGACACAGGTTATCACACGGCTAGGAAGTTGATTATGGATGGTAGGACAATTCTGCCGAGCAGGGTCGGCCATCAAAGAGACTCTAATTCAGGAATCTGAAAGGTAGTGTGGTCGTTACTAATACCCAGTAAGATTCAACAGTTCATGTGGCAAGTATGCTCAAGTAATATGCCAGTTGGGGAGAACCTTCAAGTTTGACATGTACCAGATGCTAATTGTTGTAGGTGGTGCTAGGTTCAAGGGGAAACTGAATTCCATCTTTTTACAAGGTGCTTTGTCGCTAGGCAAGTATGGTTTAGCTCCCCTTTGATGGTAAGACCATATGCAGTTGTTGGTAATGATATGGGTTCTTGGTGGTGTAACTTACTCAATGAACTTAACAAAACATATGAGGGTTGGAGATATATTGCTCCTTCGTGCTTTGCGTTATAGCGCATCTGGAAGGCTAGGAATGAAGCAGTGTTCTAAGGAAAAATTTGGTCTGCCTCTCAGATTATTACTATAGCGGTAGAGCAGTGGTTTGAATATTTGGATGAGATAGCTACTGTTAGGAAGAAGATGGGTCACCGGAATACTTCACTATAGGACAATATGAGCTGGCAATATCCTCAGGAAGGGTGGGTTAAAATCAATTTTGATGCTGTAGTACAGCAAGTTCAGAAAAAAGGGAGTTGTAGTTATGTTGTTTGGGATCATAAGGGAGCAATTTTGCAGGTACAGTCGAGGATTATTAGTGGGGTTGTTAACCCGTTAGTTCTGGAGGCTTTGGCATTAAGGGACACTGTAATGTTGGCTAAAATGCATAATTATTCGCATGTCCAAGTCGAGGGTGATGCAAAGGCTGTGATTAATGCTTTGAATAATCAAGGAACTGCAGACAAAGATGTAGACGTGCTGATTAATGATGTGGTTGGTTTGATGGGCAACACATATATTTTCTAGTTTGATTTTGTGAGTAGAAGTTGCAATAAAGCAGCTCATTATGTGGCTAGACAATCTCTGGTGGAAGATATTGATAGTTTTGATGTTTCGATTTGGAGAAGTTGGCTCCAAGGTGTCCAAACTCTTTAATTTTGCATGTCTACTTATGTGGTTTTCATCAATGAAGTCTTATTTTTGGCTATATATATTCTAGAATCATAAAAAAAATATATATATCTAAAATTTTAATTATTTATTAAAAATAATTTGAGTTTTATAATTTAAATATGTTAGTAATAATTTTTTCCAAAATCAAGTGATGTCTATTTTTATAATCACTTATTAGCTGGAGTAGAAGAAGACTTAAAGATTGATGTGTAACTATTCTCGAAGTCTACTTGTGTATCTCTAGGAACCATTTTTGACAGTAAAATAATTTATAAATATGAGCCTAATGTTAAAAAAATATTAAAAACAAAATAAGAACTATAATAATTGAATATAATGAAAATAATAACTATAATAATTGAATATGAAGAAAATAGAATTAGTTATTATGTACAAACTTAATAATATTCATGGTTGAAAAATAATTGATGACATATTTTAGCTAAACAATAACAACAACAACAACAAC
>CATIWM010038111.1:0-13434 GCA_949671775.1 Mallotus repandus | reverse complement strand
GAATTTATTAATTTTGATTTTAATTATTTACTTAATAAAATTTAATTTAATAATTTTTTAAAAATAATAAGATTATTATTTTATTTATATATCAATCTATAATTTTTCAATCTTGATAGTGATACATTATCACAAAATGTTTTATTAAAATTCTAATAAATTTTCTATTTTAACAATTATACAACACTCTATTAATATTTTTATTTAAATAATAATATAAGTTTACAAATTTTTTTTTGAAATGAATATAATTTTACAAATTTAAGAAAGTTCTAATATATTATTTTATTATATCCTTTATGGATTTTCTATTTTCTATTTAAACACAATAATTTTTCAATATTTTGACGTTAATATTTTCATAATTAATTATTCTATAGAATTTATTAATTTTGATTTTAATTATTTACTTATTAAATTTAATTTAGTAAGACTTATAAAATTATGTTATCCAATTTGATTTATATTAGGTAAAATATAAGTAGACCTAATTAAAATAGGATAATATATATATATTTTTAACAAAATACTACTAATTTTGTTGTAATTTAATTTTTATTATAGATAAAATATAAGCTAACCTAATTAAAATAGGAAACCTATTTTTAATTAAATTTGATTTTTATTAAAGATAAAATAGAAGCTAGCCTAATTTGAATAGGAAATATACTTTCTATTAAATTAGAATTATAATTTAATTTAATTTTTATTAGTATATGACTAAATTATTCAATTTTTATATAACAATGAGTGAAAACGTTTTTGTTATTTTGCCTGTCCCCCCCTCCCCTTCGTACATTTATATATATTATAGATTATAGATATATTAAATGTGGAGTTTTAAAGTTATTAAGCCAAAAATTTGATAAGTATCTATCTTCATATTTGAGTATTCACTCTAAAAGATGTTTCAAATTATTAAAAATTCTAATTTTTATTAAAAATAAAATATTTATTATAATTTTTTAATATTATTTTTTAACGAAAAACTATTATACATATTCAAATACTACTAAAATTCTAAAAGTTTTTATATAATATGTATTTTTTTTTTATCTCAAATCACTCAATCATTTTTTTCTAAACAATTAGAAATTCTATTTTTTAAAGTTTTCTTAACTTAAACACTATTATAGATGCTCCAATAGAATAGTTCTCAAAAAAATTCTATTATATTTAGAAATAATGGCAATAATAATTAAAAATAAAATTAATGTAATATATTTTATTTGTAATTTATTTAGTTACCTTTTTCTCTTTATAAAAATTCTTATTTTAAAATACATATATTTTATTCTATGTAAAACACTTTAATTATACTACATCTAAAATACTAATCTTTTTTTCCATAAAAAAATATTTCTCTTTAATTAAAATATTCACCTTTTATTCAATTAAAAACACATTTTTCTTTTTATTTAAGATAATTAAAAATGTATAACTTATCAATTATTTTTTATTTTATTTTATTTATTCAATTACAATTGTCATATAAATATATATATATATATATACTTTTAATAAAAGAATTATTAAATAAAATTGTTACAATGACTTTTTAAATTTTTACTTTTATATTTAATTAATTTTAATTTATTAAAAGTTTTAAATAATTATATAAAATATCTATATTATTTGAAATTTACGCAAAATACGGATTAGTGACTTTTAATATTTAAACATAAAACTTTATTTTCTATTTTTCATAAAAATTGTTTTTAGAAAGCACCTCTTGTTTCGGTAACAGTATGTTGTCAAATTAATGATCTGCTTTTTCTTGATTTTTTTCATAAAAAAAGCCAAAAAGTGAAAAACATTGCTTACCCACCAAGATCTACAATCTTAGTCATTGATCATGTGTGAGTGTGTATATATATATATATATATATTTATAATAAAATAAAAAATAAAATTAAATGTATATTTTTTTAATTTGTGATGAATTATGTATACATGGTTAATTTTTTTTTTTCCTTTCGAACGATAAAGATTTCATAAATCAAAAAAAAGAAATACAAATAAAGTCATTATGCAGTAGAGCTTGCAAATGAGGATGAACATAGAAGTTGTAGTCTAATATGAGAATGCTATTTTGATACTTAGATAGCCAATCAACCACTTTGTTGTTATAGCCAAATATGTGAATGGAGCTAGAGATGCTAATGATGGGCCTGTTTATTAGCAAAAGAATGGTGTTAGCTAGTGACAGAAGAAAGTTGTTATTTGTCGTTTTGTATTGGTGTGTCATTTGTTGTGTCAATTGTCCTTTTCTTATTTATGCTATTCTAGCTGTATTAAGCAGTAGAGAATTCTAGAAGGGTTTTGTTATCACTTGAGTCTATAAATATTACTATCATTGTATTGGGAGGATTATCTTTTGGAATTAATACAATTATCTGCTATTCTCTCTATTCTCTTCTTTTCTTTCCTCTCCCTTCTCTATTTTTGACCCTTTTGTTGATGTTATGTAACAAATGGTATCAGAGCAATCTGATCCTGAAGAAACCATAGCTGACCTTGTAAAAATGGCTAAGAAAAAAGCACAGGTGACTCCGGCTCAACAGTTACAAGGTGTGGAGGAACAAGTGTTGATCTTAGATTAACGAAGCAAGGAGTTTATGAAAGAGGTATATAGCCATCTAGATCTGCATATAAAAAAGCTCCAAGAGAATCACAGTTCTCAATTTAATATGCAAAGCAAACTGGATCAATTGATGGCCATGATGAAGACTTTAACTAGTGCTCCTCAACCTGCACCATCTCCACAGAAGGTGGTAGAGTCCCAACTATCTTCTTCTGCTCAAAAAGTTACTGATGACGCAAGAAATACTGGTAAAGGGATCTTACCCATACCCACTCTCTCTTTTAACAAACCAACAGAGCTAGTTGAATTCAGCTTTTTGTTTACTAGTAATAGTCAAGGATTTAATCTTAGGGTGCCTAAACTTGAGCTTTTCACTTTTGAGGGTACTAACCCCAAAACATGGGTTTGAAAATGTCAAAAATATTTTCAAGCGCACAGGAGGAGCACAAAGTGGATCTAGCCACCTTATATTTGGGGGAAAAGGTAGACATATGGTACTAGGGTTGGCAAATGGTACAAAGGAGTAACGTTTGGGAAAGGTTTGCAGAAGCATTGTGTCAGAGGTTTGGTGAGCTATTTATGTCTGATGTGGTAGAAGAATTCAATAAGCTAAAATAGAAAGGAACTGTGGAGGAGTATCATGAGAGATTTAAGGAGCTGAGGTCCCTTATGCTTAAATACCACCCATGGTTGGATGAGGGATACTTTGTATCCAATTTCATCAGTGGTCTTAGTAGGGAATTGAGGCTAATGGTGAAAATATTCAGACCTTCAAACTTTCAACAAGCTTGTAAGCAAGCTCGCCTACAAGAAGAATCCATAAATGCCATGTTCAAGAAATAAAAATTCTTAGCCAAAACACCAAACTCTTCTTTTTGTCACCCTAAATACACCACTAGTGCTCAACCATCTACACTTCCCTTCAAACCTCAAGCCACATTTACTACCTCATTCTAGAATATAACAAATTATCTTAAACCTAAAAAAAAATTAGTCACTAACCCAAAACCCAAACCAGACACTACAGCCCATGATCAACAAAAAACTTGAAACAGCCTCATTGAGCAGCGAAGGAATTTGGGACAATGCTTTAAGTATGGGGATCGATATTTTACTGGGCATGCTTGTAAAAATAAACAGTTGAATGCTATGACAGGCTGGGAAGAGGAGGCAGAGAATCAAGAGGAAGGGGTAAACAAAGTGAAGGTTGAGGAATTTGACAATGTAGAGATTTCGTTGTGTGCCATTGAGGGTGGTACAAATGCAAATACACTGAAGATAAAAGGAGAAGTCAATGGTAAGCAGATCATCGATAGTGGCAGTACCCACAGTTTTGTGGATATTGACATGGTCACTAGTGTGGGATGTGTTATAACTAATGATAAGGGTCTAGTGGTTACGGTGGCTAATAGTGACCGCATGATTAGTAATTCATCGTGTGTTGGATTAAGATGGAGTATACAAGGGTATGCATTTGAATATGATAAAAGAATACTACCACTTGGGGGTCATGACATGGTGCTTGGAGTGAACTGGATGCAACGTTATAGCCCCATTATTTTTGATTTTCTGCAAATGAAGCTTTCCCTTAATAGAGTTGGAGAAATTATAGTGTTGACTGGAATCACTGAGGCGGGGAAGTTGACAATGATGACCAGTAAGAAACTACAAAATTTTTTGAAGAGGAGATGGATTCACAATACATCTTAACTATACTCTGTGACATGCACCAACATGGGACTACCATTGAATGAGGGGTGTATGATGACAGACTCCACTCTTGTTGCTGGTATGGCAAAGCATTAGCCCTGTTATTGCAGAAGTATCAAACGGTGTTTAGGGATCCCAAGACTTTACCACCTGAAAGGAGTCATGATCATGCAATTGTATTAAAAGAGGGAGCTCAACCAGTCAACATTAAGCCTTATAGGTATCCTCATTTTCAGAAAGCAGAGATTGAGAAGCAAGTAAAGGAGATGCTCATAAGTTCTACCATACAAGCTAGCACTAGTCCTTTTGCTTCACCAGCTTTGTTAGTGAAGAAAAAGGATGGATCCTGGAGATTCTGTGTTGACTATAGGCAATTGAATGCCTTAACAATTAAAAATAAATTTCCCATTCCTATTATAGATGATTTGCTAGATGAGCTTCACGGGGCAACTTATTTCTCTAAGTTGGATTTGAAGGCAGGGTACCATCAAATCAGAGTGAAGAAGGAAGACACTCCTAAAACTACTTTTAGGACACATCAGGGTTATTATGAATTCAAGGTCATGCCCTTTGGGTTGACCAATGCCCCAACTACTTTTTAAGCCCTCATGAATCATATCTTTAAGCCACACTTGAGAAATTTTATTCTGGTATTCTTTGACGATATTTTAGTATATAGTCCAACCCTTGAATCACACCTAGCACATCTGGAAATTGCTTTTAAATTGCTACAACAACACCAACTCTACGCCAAAATCTCTAAATGTTCCTTTGCTCAACGCCAAATTGAGTACTTGGGGCACATTATATCAGCTGAAGGGGTGAGTGCTAACCTTAGTATGATTGAGGCAATGCAAAATTGGCCAGTGCCTACCTCAATCAAGTCATTGAGAGGATTTCTTGGTCTTACTAGCTACTACAGAAAATTTGTTAGAAGCTATGGTTTGATCAGCAGGCCACTTATTGAATTAATGTTTTTTGTTGGAGTGAAGCTGCAGAGAATGCCTTTCAAAACTCAAGAAAGCCATGGTAACTGCTCAAGTCTTAGCTCTTCCCGATTTCAATCAGCCCTTCATCTTGGAAACAGATGCCAGTGGCAAAGGTGTTGGAGCAGTACTTATGCAGCAACAAAGGCCCATTGCTTTCATTAGTAAGGCATTAAGTAAGAAGAACTAGGAACTTTCTATCTATGAAAAGGAGTTACTAGCAATTCTCTTTGCGGTACATAAATGGAGGCACTACTTAGAAAATTCCCATTTTATTATTAAAACAGATAAAGAAAGCATCAAACATTTGTTATAACAAAGAGTTCATACCATGGTTTAGCAAAAAGGGTTAGTAAAATTAATGGGGCTGGATTACAACATTTCCTATAAGAGAGGCATCGAGAATAAAATGGCGGATGCACTATCTAGAAGGGGGTGGTCTGACCAAGAGTAAGCCAATTGTTATGCAATAGTTTCTACTGTGGTACCTAGGTGGATGCAGGAGGTGATCAATAGCTATACAAGAGACCCCATGGCTCATAAATTGATTCAAGCATTGAAAGTGGACTCTCAAGCTAAGGAACATTACGGTTATTCTCAGGGCATATTGAGGTACAAGGGTAGAATTTATGTGGGAAATCAGTTGGAGTTAAGGCAAAAACTTATTGAAGCCTCACATGCTTCTTCATTGGGCAGGCATTCAGGCATGATTGGTACTTATAACCTTTGGCTGGGAATAAAAAAGGATATTTATCAATGGGTCTCTTTTTGTGATATTTATCAAAGGTTTAAAGGCGAGAATGTACCTTATCCAGGGTTACTACAGCCATTACCTATTCGATATCAGGCTTGGTAATCCATTTCCATGGATTTTGTTGAGCAATTACCCAAATTTTATGGGAAAGACACTATATTGGTGGTGGTAGACAGGTTGACTAAGTATGCTCATTTCATTCCACTGGCACATCCTTTTACATCTTAAAAAGTGTCACTCATTTTTCTCAATCAGGTATATTAACTACATAGGCTTCTAAAGAATATTATCTCTGATAGAGATAAGGTATTTTCAAGTGTATTTTGGTAGGAATCTTTAAGGCAATAGGAGTGAAGCTGAATCTAAGCACAACTTATCACCCTCAATTCAATGGGTAAATTGAAAGGGTTAATAGGTGTTTGAAGAATTATTTATGGTGTATGTGTTTTCAAAAATCCAAGTCCTAGAGATAGTGGATAGCATTGGCGGAGTGGTGGTATAATACAAACTACCATAACAATATTAAGATGACCCCTTATCAAGCCTTGTACAGAGTTGCACCTGTGCAACTACCTATTATAACCAATTTCAAGACTCCAGTAGCTGCAGTTGAAGAACTTCTTATTTAGAGGCAGCATATGGTTCAAATGTTAAAAGATCAGTTGGTGCATGCCCAAAATCTAGCTAAATAATTAGCGGATGAGCATATGAGTGATAGGGAGTTCAATGTGGATGATATGGTCTTCTTGAAGCTTTAGGCTTATAGGCAGCAATCATTAGCAGTAAGGAAGAGTCTCAAGTTGTCTGCTAAGTGCTATGGACCTTATAAAATCTTGGCTAGAGTGGGAGCCGTAGTATATAAACTTGAATTACCTCCCGCCTCAATGGTGCATCCCGTCTTCCATGTCTCTTTATTGAAAAAACACCTTGGCTCAGCTAAGATGGTTGCTACTAATCTGCCACCCACTCACAGTTCTAGTATGTTTAAATTTGAACCAGTAGCAATTCTGCAGAATAGGTAAATTAAAAGGAAGAAGCATCCGGTCCAGCAAGTTTTGGTTTATTGGTCTAACTCTACTCCTACTAAAGCTACTTGGGAAGATTTGAACTTTTTGAAGTCCTAATTTCCTCAATTTTTCCTTGAGGCCAAGGAAACTGATAAAGGGGAGGGTATTATTATAGCCCAATATATGAATGGAGCTGAAAATGCTAATGATGGCCTAGTTATTAGTAGAAGAATGATTGCAGCAAAAGAATGGTATTAGCTAGTGACAGAAGAAAGTTGTTATTTGTTGTTTTGTATTGGTGTGTCATTTGTTGTGTCAATTGTCCTTTTCTTATTTCTATTATTCCAACTGTATTAAGCAGTAGAGAATTCTAGAAGGGTTCTGTTATCACTTGAGTCTATAAATATTACTATCATTGTATTGGGAGGATTATCTTTTGGAATTAATACAATTATCTGCTATTCTCTCTATTCTCTTCTTTTCTTTCCTCTTCCTTCTCTATTTTTAACCCTTTTGTTGATGTTATATAACATTTGTTTGCTAATATAAGGATATAAAAGATACTGATGTTGGAATTACAAACTAAAATTTGTTTGATATTCTTGATTAAAACTTCAATCTCCCAAGGAATGAAGTCGCTACGAACCAGACATGCTTTGATTGCCACCTGACAATCTAATTCCACTTGGAATATCTGATTTGGAAAATTTTGGGCATATTGCTAATTTTATATTGGAGACTAGCCTGAAGAGCCATGGCCCCTACTTGCAAAGTTGAATAATTGTGGGCACTTTGAGAGTTTAAATGAATAACTCTTCCATTAGAATCTCTTCAGATGAGAGCCATTTTGCATCTATTTGTGATTTGATTAAAAGAAGCATCACTGTTATTTTAATACTTCCCATACTAGGAGCTGTCCAGTTCTGAGAGGCCGATTCATATGAAGGCATCAAGGAGGGGGAACCAGCATAAGGATTGACTAAGAGCCATAAGCTCTGAATTTTGTCAATGGTTCTATTTGGGATCTCCATTTTGCCATTGAAGATTTTACAATTCCTCTCCTTCTATATAAACCAACAAATCCCTGCAATTAAGCTTTGTAGGTATTCTTGTCCACAGTCCTTCAACATGTTGTACCTTTGTGACCACCAGTTTATGAAGATCCAAAACCCATTGAATTTAGCATGTAGCCAAGAGGACTAGCATACCAAATTATCTTTGAGTGATCACAAAGGAATAAAAGTTTTTTTAATGTTTATGTGGATTGAGAGCATATGGGATAAGTTGGGTCTCGGTTGCATCTACGCCGAGCTAGGCTATCCCCCGTTGGTAAAGCATTGAGCATATAATGCCACAAGAAGTGCTTAATTTTTGAGGGTGTGCTAAATGACCAAACATGTTTCCAATTTTAATGATTTGAGCGAGAGGAAGAAGGAGAGCTAGCTGGGATACCTTTGAGCAACTAATATGCTGATTTAACCGAGTAGCAACTTGAGTTTTCATGATGCCATATGAGGGGGTCCCTCTCTCTTTGATTCCAAAATTGAAGAGGGATGCAAAGGATAATTTTGCATTCGACTTCATTAAACAAGCTATTCAGAACATCCACTTTCCATTAAGCATTTTTCCAATCTAAAAGCTCACTCACCCAATGAACATTAGAGTTCGAAGGTCTAGGGGATTGAATTATGAATTCAGACAGTAAAGGAGCCTAGGGATCGGTCCAAGGGTTAATAAATGCACCGGATAAAACATTCCATCTCGCCCCTTTGAGGATCACTTCTCGAACTTGCAATAAGCTGCTCCACAACTAAGAGGATCTTTAGGAATGCTTAGCGGACAAAATATCTAAAAAAGGAAAGTAAATACCCTTCAAAATCTTGGCACTTAAAGAATTTGGGTTTTGAATAATCCTCAAAACTAATTTCGCCAACATAGCTTGGTTGAAATGTTCTGAAACCCAAACCACCACAGCCCTTGGAGTTTGTCAGATCAGACCAGTGAACCCAATGTATTTTTCGGTCAGTATCACTTTGGGACCACTACAAAATTCCTAATGAGCTTTTCCACTTCTTCGATGACATACTTTGGTAAGCGAAAAACTGACATTATGTACGCCAGAAGGGATTGAACAACAGACTTGAAATTCTATTATACATATTCAAATACTGCTAAAATTCTAAAGTTTTTATATAATATGTATTTTTTTTATCTCAAATCACTCAATCATTTTTTTCTAAACCATTAGAAATTCTATTTTTTAAAATTTTCTTAACTAAAACACTATTATAGATGCTCCAATAGAATAGTTCTCAAAACAAATTCTATTATATTTAAAAATAATGGTAATAATAATTAAAAAATAAAATTAATGTAATATATTTTATTTTTAATTTATTTAGTTACCTTATTCTCTTTATAAAAAAATTTATTTTAAAATACATATATTTTATTCTATATCAAACACTTTAATTATACTACATTTAAAATACTTATCTTTTTTTTTTTCATTAAAAATTATGTCTCTTAATCTAATTAAAACATCCACTTTTTATTCAATTAAAAAGATATTTTTATTTTTATTTAACATAATTAAAAATGCATAACTTATCAATTATTTTCTATTTTATTTTTTTTATTCAATTATTATTATCATTATATATATATATACATATACACTTTCAATAAAAAAATTATTAAATAAAATTGTTACAATAACTTTTTAAATTTTTACTTTTATATTTAATTAATTTTTAATTTATTAAAATTATTTAATAATTATATCAAAATGTCTATACCATTTGTAATTCATGCAAAATACGGATTGATGACTTTTTATATTTAAACATAGAACTTTATGTTGACCTTAGCAATAATCAATCTTGATTTTGATCTTAACAAACTTGATTTTGAGCATTTAACATGTTTGTTTAAGTGTGTATAAACTAGGACTATAATGGAAATCAAAATGAAGCTAAGCATGCTTTTGGGCTAAATCGACTTTCGGGATTCCAGGAAGATTTCGGAAGTCTTAAACTTTTTAAATGAGAAAGTTGTCTTCTTAACATTCACAAGCTTTCCAAATTGATCTTACTTGTCAAAATCTGAATTCATTTGGGTCTGGAAATCTTCAGTTAAATTCAGTATATGCAGCTTTCATTTCAATATGAGCAGCTCTTAGGAATTCAAAAATATCTTGAGCTAAATATGTTAAATTGAAGTGATTCAAAGTGCTATGGAAAGCTAAGACAAATAAATACAACTTTCATGAAGAAAGGTAAGGCTTATTTGATCATCTTCAATATCAAAAAGTCATGATCCTGACCGGGACCATGCAAGTCCCGACCGGGACCAAAATTGCATCAAACTGAAGAATTTATCCAGAACATATCCCGGGCTGATGTCCCGACTGAGAAAAGTGTGATCTTGACTGGGATCAGGTCAGTCACGACCGGGATCAAGGCTGTCTTCAAACATAACGGCTATAACG
Organism: Mallotus repandus; assembly: GCA_949671775.1. Classification (NCBI taxonomy): domain Eukaryota; kingdom Viridiplantae; phylum Streptophyta; class Magnoliopsida; order Malpighiales; family Euphorbiaceae; genus Mallotus; species Mallotus repandus. The sequence continues at coordinate 2,903 of CATIWM010038111.1, read as the reverse complement.
GGCATATTTTTGAATATCCTTGTCGCACCTCATCTCACATATCCCGAGATGGACGTTAAAACGCCAACCATTAACAAACTATTTAATTTAGTTTAAATATATTATAAATATCATTATATTTGGAAAAAAAAATTTAAACTAATATCTTTTAAATGTTTAGTCTTGTCCATACGTTACAATTGAAGATTAAGAATTTTTTTTAAAAAAATTATGTATATATGAATAGTAAAATATGTATTTATGAATAGTAAAATATATATTACAATAATCGAATAATATAGAAAATTTCATCATGATTTTAAAAAAAGTTAAAATGATATTACTCTTTGTAGCTACAAATATAGTAATGAAAATATCATTAAGGTAATATCAAACATATTTTCTAAACTATTATATTACATATGACTTAGCCATTATTATTTAACTTAAAATACTCTTTTACAGTACTTATAAAAACAAGACAAAAATAAAATAAAATTAAATACAAGGCTTCACTGACAAGGATGTTGGCCAACCTTATTCTGAACTTCTATCTATACTCACTCAACTCTGTTCACCAACTATCAAGCCCTACTATCTGAAAATACTTTTAAAACAGAGTAAAATGAGTACAGAAATACTCAGTGAATAGATATATCAAGCAGAAAATAATTTGGTTAAACTAAACACATTTAACTTCTCAAATGCTAATAATAGAGTATTTGAAAAATCTTATTATGATCCGCTTGAAATATCAAGGCCATTATTGCCTTCAAACTTATACAAAACTCAGCTGAATAAAACACATAATTTTCAATCATCAAAATAATGTTTCACAAGTATTAACCATCTCTGCAATAAGCATCATAGTTTGGCCATAACATACAGGCCATCATAAGCATAACTCTTTAGGCACACTTGAAGGCTAACCCTTCGACTACATTAGCACAGAACGACCCTTCTACCTTCACCATCCTGCAATCAAGTGCCCTATTGTTTATTATGCAATAACAACCATCAAAAATCTCAAATGTGCATATATCACCTCAACACATTCACACATCTCATATAGGGTGGTAATACACAAATTAAATACCATTTCCTCCAAATAATAAATCAAAACAATATTATCATATTTATGGTTCAATAACCATTCAAAATCAAACAATCCTCATCATAATTCAAAGATGAGAGAAACCATGTAGAAAATAAATTTATTTAAATCAGCAAGTAAATAAAATAACTTCAAATCAGGTTACAAAACAAAGCATGTATTAATAATACATTTAACTTCCACACTTGAAACCATTATTGTTTCAAAGTTTAAATACTTCAAGTAATTGAAGTAGTAACTAAACTGAGTTGAAACATTTTAATACATTAATTCAAGTTCATAAAACAACATAAAAATATCCTTTTATTGCTGTTATAAAAATATTTAAAAGGCTTGAACATCTACTCACCAATATAACTTATAAACACATAATCCGGTTCACCGAATTTGTTTAATGTGCACCTGCACTTTCCTTGCCTTTTCCAGCACCTAAAATATAGAATTTCATTTATAAATAATTAATATAATAATCTCACATACTACTCTAACCATGCAGCCCCCAAATGATATGCAGAAAATACAATTAAGCTTAATTCTACAAATCAGCTTCATTGACTCTAAAATACCTGTTTTTAGGCCTAAATTAGAAAAATCACTATGACCTGTAGAAAAGGAATTTTAACCTCAAATTTTAACCAGACTCAGATGTATATGTCTAGTATCTTAAATAAAAATTTTACTTCAATTTCTTAACTATTAAAGGGCTTAAGGATAGCTCAACATAATCAGCTTCAATAATCCTGGTAGATAGAGCAACTAAAAGTATGACCTCAATTGACCATGTTACAGATGGAATCAGCTCCAATTAAAAACTAAAAAGTTTTAGATAAATCTTTCAAGTTTTCCTAGAATAAAAAAAACTTAATTTAGAGTTTTCTAGTTCAAGATATACTAGAAATACCGATGCTAGTTCTTAACTCATGAACTCTGTAAACCTGGTTTACAATCTAACTTTGAAAAATTTCTGGAACTTATAGAAAAGAAATTTTGAGCTGAAATTTAAATCACTCTTATATATATATGTCTATAATATTCTTTAATAATTTCACATCAATTGGATAACCACAAAAGTAATTATAAATAACGAATTACAACAAATTCAAAGAAACTGACAGACTAAGCAATAAAATGTTTTCTCTTATTACCCTAACATAGAAACTGAATCAGATCGAGTTAAAAGAATAACAATTTTAGATAAATCTTCAAAGTTTCCATATCATCAAATAAAACTTCTAGCTTAAGATATGATCAAATTACAGAGACTAATAAACCAGAATTTATGAACCCGAAATCTACAACTTAAGAACCCTAAATTAAATCAACAAAAACACTACAATTACTTACCAAATCAATCACCAAAGTCTTCTAAGATGAAGATTACAGCCTTAATTATACTTTAGATCTTAAATTTCACTTGAAAATTTAATCTAAACTTCGAGAAATCAACCAGCCCCTTTGCTATCTCTTTTCTTTCTTTCTTTCTTTCCTTTTTTTTTGTTTATGGCTGCTCCTCCAGATGGAAGGAGATATACCCAAAAATAATAATTAAAAATTATGTAAAATACTCCTTTTGGTCCATAATGAATTGCTTAAGTTACCTATAAATCCTCAAGCTTTCAATTATTTTATTAAGCACAATCATTTACTCTATTTGAGTCATTTCCTCAAAAACTATATATATATATATATATATATATATATATATACTAACTTATACTTAATTTAAATTAATATATTGTATATAAATGAATTGCATAATGAATGCAATTATACTTAAAGTGAGGGTACGGATGTGACAATCCCGACCGGG
>CATIWM010038100.1:0-17775 GCA_949671775.1 Mallotus repandus | reverse complement strand
ATACATTTCTAATGTATTCCATGTAAAATTTATTTGTTGATTATTTGCTGTTTTTAGGTGGTTGCTTATATTTGGCAATTTGTATTTTATATTTGATGTTTGAGATGTTTATCTAGCTCCAAACAAGCTCACAAACGAGCTCATAATCGAGCAGACTAAGGAGCCCATTAACGAGCTCCTTAACGAGCTTATAAACGAGCCTTCAAACAAGCAAACAAACAAGCAGCTAAACGAACACAAACCGAGCCTTGTTCGCGAACAAGCTCGAGTTCGACTTGAGCCAAGCTTGAGCTCTGATTCTCCAAATATACCGAGCTCGAGCTCGAGCTCAAACACCCATCTATTAGGTCGAGCCGAGCCCGAGCACTTCAAAACTCAGCTCGGCCCGGCTCGTTTACAGCCCTAGTCGTATGTATTAAAATTTTAAAATTTTTATTAATTAAAATTTCACCTCATTTTAATTGAATACATGATTGCACAGCACCTCAATACCATATATTCCACTTATTTTCTGTCCTATTTTATTTTATTAAAATTAAGTTTAGTTTTTTTTACAGCTTTCTTTTATTTTGTTCACTTGCTCAGTAACTAAATAACATTTAACCAAAGAAAGATATACATTCAACATCAATATAAACAAAAATACAACATTTAATTACATTTTTAAATTTTTTTCACTTTTTTTATTCATAAAAAATATTAAAAGAAGAACATCAACAAAAGAAGAACATATTTTTCCTAACTTTCACACTAATCAAACAATATTTAGGGTGTATTTAGTATAAATGAATTCGACAATGCATGTTGATTGAAATATTTTAGGGGATCACTACCCCCCTATCTAAGTTTCCCCGATGCGGTATCAAGTCAATGATTTCTCTCCACTCAAGAAGAGGCAATACTCTTCCCTCAAAATCCGAGGGACTGCAATATTAGCCTTCTTGTCTGCGAAGCATGGCCCGATAAAGAAGATTCTTTCTAAATCACTTTGGGTCAGCAGGACCTTCAAGCATCTGAAATATGCCGGGATTGTAAATGAAATAGTGTTCCTAATGTACTGCAGTTATAACATTTGAATTTTCAAATAAACATATTGTAAAATTTATTTTTAATTACAAATTTTTAAATTTGTAAAATTGATTATAACTATATCGAATTTTAAAAATATGGTTGAAATTTTCAAATGAACTCAACAACTTTTAAGTCTATATTTTTATATAACTATACTACCCCTCATTATATTCTTATTTTTAAAAATATTTTTCTATTTGAAAGGGTACTTTTTTTGACCAAAATAAAAAATTAAATTAAATTCTAAATTTATATCAAATATAATATAATAAATTATGGAATTGATTTGAATTGAATTTTATAAAATATTCATTTAAACTAAATACCACTATTAAAAATTTATTTAAAAATAAATTATATTTGAAATTTATTTGAAAATAAAATAAATTCTTTAGTAAAATTAAATCAAACATAATGTTAATCACGTTTCAAAAAAAAACTTTTATTTAACACTATGACAGTCACGATTTCCCCCAACAATACTACAAACGCAATCAATAGTTTTAAACAAATGCAAAGAGAGAAAAACTGGCAATTATTGAGTGGAATAAAGAACGTGCAAATGCAGCCGCAGCCTCAACCTCTGACAACACTCTTTCGAGAGTTGTCAAAAATCCGTTATAAATTCATCATAAAATCAGTCATAATTTTTTCTAATTATATTCATATGATTTTTTTGATGGAATTAATTTCTGTCACAAATATCCGTCATCAATCTTAATATCATTCAAAATTTCATCACTAATTTATTCCAATTTAATGACGGCTATTTCCATCACAAATTTTAATCACTATATATTGTTGTTTTTTTAGTGTTCCCAACATCACAATTTTTTTTCCATATAACTCCTATATTTTTATTTAATTTATGTAATTAGATAACTATATTATTAAAAATTAACAAATAAAAGTGTAATGTGCTCATCATAAAATGATAGAATCAGTTTCTTCTTCTTGCGAGTATAACACATTTTTTTTTCTTAATTATAATAATGAACAAACAATATTCATGTTTTATGGCTATTTTTAATATGATTCTTAAAAAAAATTATTTTGCACGATGAAAAATGGTAAAATATGATATTAAGATTTATTTTGTTGAGTTGAGTATTCTTCTATATTAATTCTTTTAACTATTTTACTGTATTAAAAGTAGTTATTATTGGATTTAAGCATCCCCCCCCAAAAGCTGGAACATATATATCAAGCATGCCCAACTTGGATATAGAGGCATGAAAAATAGCAAGAGAAAGTGCCTTTGTAAAACTATCAATGAGTTGATGTGCAGAGGTAATAGGTAATAATGTAACAAGGCCTTGAGAAATCTTTTCATAAATTTTATGGCAGTCTATCTCAATGTGCTTTGTATGTTCATGGTAAACAAGATTGTGAGCCAACTGAAGAGCAGATTGGTTGTCACAAAAAATTAAGGCTGGTAGAATGAGATACAAACAAGTCTTGGAGAAGATAGAAAAGCCATTGCAGTTCACAAGTCAATAAGGCAAGGGCCCTGTACTCAGCTCGGAAGAGGACTTAGAAACGGTGGTTTGCTTTTTTGATTTTCAAGAAATTAAAGAAGTGCCAAGAAATACCCAGTACCCTGAAATAGATTTATGACTATCAGGACATGTAGCCCAATCCAAATTAGAAAAGCTTTTTAATTGAATGGGAGAGTGAGCTGAGAAAAATAGTCCTTTATCAGGGGAAGCCTTGAGGTAATGCAGAACTCGGTGTGCTGCAATGAGATGAACTGTTGTAGGCTTGTCTAAAAATTGAGATAACTGCTAAACGACATTAGAAATATTGAGCCTTATTGTACAAAGATAAAGCAACTTGCCAATAAGTTGGCGATAGTAAGAATTGTCTGGAAGTGGTGTGTCGGCATCTTTGGATAAGCGAGCTGCTGCAACCATTGGTGTGGTGGTAGGTTTGGCATTAATAAAACTTGTGTCTTTAAGCAAGTTAAGAACATATTTGCGTTGGTTAATATTAATACTAGAAGAAGACCATGCTATTTCAAGACCAATGAAATATTTAAGTGGTCCAAGGTCTTTGATTGTGAAAGTAGCATTCAGAAAAGTCTTAACAGAAGCAATGGCATCTTCAAAACTACTTGAAACAATAATATCATCGACATAAATAAGAATAGCAGTGAAGCATGTGTCGGTATGTTGCATAAGTAAGAAAGGATCAAAAGTAGTTGTTTTAAAACCAAAAGAATGCAGTGCTTCAATAATTTTTAAATTTCATTGTCTGATTGCTTGTTTGAGTCCATACAAGGATTTAAGTAATTTGCAAACTTTGAAAGAAGAATGGCTTGTTAAACTAAGAGGCAACTTCATATAAACTTCCTCAAACAAATCACCATGAAGAAAGGCATTATTGATGTCTAATTGATGCAAGTACCAGTTCTTAGAAGTAGCAATAGCAAGCAGTGTTCGAATAGTGGTCATTTTGGCCACAGGGGAAAAAGTATCAAGGTGGTCTAAACCTAGTTGTTGTGTATATCCTTTAGCAACCAATCGAGCCTTGCATCAATCTAAGGTTCCATCAGCATGATACTTGATTTTATACACCCATTTGCATCCAATTGCTTATTTAGAAGGAGGCAAATCAGTGATAATCCAAGTGTTATTGTCTTCCAAAGCCTGTAATTCAGCTTTCATGGCATGTTATCAACAAGAATGCTTAATAGCTTCAGTGTAACAAGTAGGGTCCTTAATGACAAATGTATTAGCTAAGTATTTTCTATATGTGGATGACAAATGAGAATAAGAAATAACAAAGGAAAGAATATGTGGTGAAGTTGTTTTATAAGGTAAAGTGACTTGATAATTTTGAAGATGAGATGGTAGATTCTTAGTTCTAGTGGACCATCTCAATTCACGGAAATCGAAAGGCTAAGAAATAGAGGGTTCAGAATTAAGAAGAGATGATGAAGAAAGAATGGTCAATGAAGAAGAGGAAGGAGAAAAAGAAGGAAGGGTCGATAAAGAAGAGGAAGGAGAAGAAGAAGGAAGGGTCGATAAAGAACAGGAAGGAGAAGAAGAAGGGAAAGACAAACAAGGATCAAGAGCTGAAAGTGATGCTGGAAGAACAATGTCTTAAGTAGCAGCAGGACTGGTATCATTATGTCTTTAGAACTGCTTGCAACAATAATATCATCGACATAAATAAGAATAGCAGTGAAGCATGTGTCGGTATATTGCACAAGTAAGGAAGGATCAGAAGCAACTGTTTTAAAACTAAAAGAATGCAGTGCTTCAATAAGTTTTAAATTCCATTGTCTTCTTGCTTATTTAAGTCCATACAAGGATTTAAGAAATTTACAAAGTTTGGAAAAGAATGGCTTGTTAAACCGGGACGCAACTTCATATAAACTTCCTCATGTAAATTACCATGAAGAAAGGCATTATTGATGTCTAATTGATGCAAGTACTAGTTCTTAGAAGAAACAATAGCAAGCAATGTTTGAATAGTGGTCATTTTAGCCACAAGAGAAAAAGTATCAAGGTAGTCTAAACCTGGTTGTTGTGTATATCCTTTAGCAACCAATCGAGCCTTGCATCAATCTAAGGTTCCATCAGCATGATACTTGGTTTTATACACCCATTTGCATCCAATTACTTATTTAGAAGGAGGAAAATCAGTGATAATCCAAGTGTTATTGTCTTCTAAAGCCTGTAATTCAGTTTTCATGGCATTTTGCCAACAAGAATGCTTAATAGCTTCAAAGTAACAAGTAGGGTCTTTAATGACAGATGTATTGGCTAAGTATTTTCTATATGTGGATGACAAATAAGAATAAGAAATAACAGAGGAAAGACTATATGGTAAAGTTATTTTAAAAGGTAAAATTACTTGATAATTTTGAAGATGATATGGTTGAGTCTTAGTTCTAGTGGATTGTCTCAGTTCAGGGAAATCGGAAGGCTGAAAATAGAGGGTTCAGAATTAAGAAGAGATAAAGAAGAAGGAAGGGTCGATGAAGTAGAGGACGGAGAAGAAGAAGGGAAAGACAAACAAGGATCAAGAGTTGAAAGTGATGCTGGAAGAATAATGTCTTGAGCAGCAGTAGGACTGATATCATTATGTCTTCAGAATTGCTTGCAACAATAATATCACTAACATAAATGAGAATAGCAGTGAAGCATGTGTCAGTATATTGCATAAGGAAGGATCAGAAGCAACTATTTTAAAACTAAAAGAATGCAGTGCTTCAATAAGTTTTAAATTCCATTGTCTGCTTGCTTATTTAAGTCCATACAAGGATTTAAGTAATTTGCAAACTTTGGAAGAATAACGGCTTGTTAAACCGGGAGGCAACTTCATATAAACTTCCTCATGCAAATCACCATGAAAAAAGGCATTATTGATGTCTAATTGATGCAAGTACCAATTCTTAGAAGCAGCAATAGCAATCAATGTTCAAATAGTGGTAATTTTGACCAGAGGAGAAAAAGTATCAAGGTAGTCTAAACCTAGTTGTTGTGTATATCCTTTAGCAACCAATTGAGCCTTGCATCGATCTAAGGTTCCATCAGCATAATACTTTGTTTTATACACCCATTTGCATCCAATTACTTATTTAGAAGGAGGCAAATCAGTGATAATCCAAGTGTTATTGTCTTCCAAAGCCTGTAATTCAGCTTTCATGGCATTTTGCCAATGAGAATGCTTAATAGCTTCAGAGTAACAAGTAGGGTCTTTAATGACATATATACTGGCTTAGTATTTTCTATATGTGGATGAAAAATGGAAATAAGGAATAACAGAGGAAAGAATATGTGGTGAAGTTATTTTAGAAGGTAAAGTGACTTGATAATTTTGAAGATGAGATGGTAGAGTCTTAGTTCTAGTGGATCATCTCAGTTCAGGGAAATCAGAAGGCTGAAAAATAGAGGGTTCAAAATTAAGAAGAGATGATGAAGAATGAAGGGTTGATGAAGAAGAGGAAGGAGAAGAAGAAGGGAAAGACAAATAAGGATCAAGAGCTGAAAGTGATACTGAAAGAACAGTGTCTTGAGTAGCAACAGGACTGATATCATTATGTCTTCAGAACTGCTTGCAATAATAATATCATCGACATAAATGAGAATAATAGTGAAGCATGTGTTGGTATGTTGCACAAGTAAGGAAGGATCATAAGCAGCGGTTTTAAAACCAAAAGAATGCAGTGCTTCAATAAGTTTTAAATTCCATTGTCTGCTTGCTTGTTTAAGTCCATACAAGGATTTAAGTAATTTGCAAACTTTGGAAGAAGAATGGCCTGTTAAACTGGGAGGCAACTTCATATAAACTTTCTCATGAAAATCATGAAAGGCATTATTGAGTCTAATTGATGCAAGTACCAGTTCTTAGAAGTAGCAATAGTAAGCAGTGTTAGAATAGTGATCATTTTAGCCAGAGGAGAAAAAGTATCAAGGTAGTCTAAACCTGATTGTTATGTATATCCTTTAGCAACCAATCAAGCCTTGTATCGATCTAAGGTTCCATCAGCATGATACTTGGTTTTATACACCCATTTACATCCAATTGCTTATCTAAAAGGAGGCAAATCAATGATAGTCCAAGTGTTATTGTCTTCCAAAGCCTGTAATTCAACTTTCATGACATTTTGCCAATAAGAATGCTTAATAGCTTCAGAGTAACAAGTAGGGTCTTTAATGATAGATGTATTGGCTAAGTATTTTCTATATGTGGATGACAAACGAGAATAAGAAATAACAAAGGAAAGAATATTTGGTGAAGTTGTTTAAGAACGTAAAGTGACTTGATAATTTTGAAGATGAGATGGTAGAGTATTAGTTCTAGTGGATTGTCTCAGTTCAGGGAAAATGGAAGGCTGAAAAATAAAGGGTTCAGAATTAAAGAGAGATGAAGAAGAAGGAAGGGTTGATGAAGAAGAGGAAGGAGAAGAAGAAGGGAAAGACAAACAAAGATCAAGAACTAAAAGTGATGCTGGAAGAACAATGTCTTGAGTAGCAGCAGGACTGATATCATTATGTGATTCAAAAAAATTATGGGAGTATGGAAATATATGCTCATAAAAAATAACATGTCGAGAAACAAAAATCTGCTTAGACTATAAATTAAAAAGATTATAGCCTTTGATGTTTGCAAGAAAACCAAAAAACAAACATTCGACAACTCTTGTATCAAACTTTGATCTATGTATATCAATGGTAGAGGCATAGCACAAACAACCAAAGACTTTTAAGTGAGTGAAAGTGGGAGGGTTTGAATAAAGGAGTTCAAATGGTGTCTTATTTTGAATGACAAGAGATGGGAATCTATTTATAAGATAAACAACATGGGTAATACAATCTGCCCAAAAAGATAGAGGTAAAGAAGCTTAAATTTTAAGTGATCTTGCAACATTAAGGATGTGTTGATGTTTCCTCTCTACAAGACCATTTTGCTGTGGAGTATACACACAAGTAGTTTGGTGTATAGTCCCAAAAGATTTATCTAACCTGAGAATTTTAATATGAGTATCAAATTGAGTTTTTGTAAAAAGAAAGAAAGACTTGAGAAGATCTCTGGCTTCATATTTGTTTTTCATACGGAAAATCCAAGTATATCTACTATAATCATCTACAATTGTCAAGAAATATTGATGACCATGCAAGGATTTTATGCTAATCGGCCCCCATATATCAACATGAATAAGATCAAAGCATGAATATGTAACAGAGCTGCTCAAAGGAAAAGGTAATTTTCGTTGCTTTGCAAAATGGCAAGTATTATATGTTTTATTAACATCTAAAATAGAAATGTTGGGATCAATAGTTTTCAAAATCTTAATTTTTGAATGTGGTAAGTGGCCTAATATGAAATGCCAAATGTCTGAATGAACATCTGTGTTAAAAGCTATAGAATTACAAACAGTTTTCATATTATGCTCTTGAATCAAATGATAAAGTCCTTGTTGCTTCTTAGCTAATCCAATCATCCTCCAATTCTTGATATCCTGGATAAACAAAAATTGATTATAAAGGACAAGACAAAGGTTAGAAGAATCAGTTATTTTGCTAGCAGAAATAAGGCTAAAGTTGAACATAGGAACAAAAAAAACATCTGTTAAGAGAAGAGAGTCATTAAGTTATATTGTCCCTACTATAATGACTGGTATTTGAAAACCATTCGAAAGATGAACAACGATATCTGAAACTTTTCTATAAAACATGAAAAACTCAAGAGAATTTGTAATGTGGTCAGTAGCACCACTATCAATGATCCAGTTAAACATGGTTTTTTGCTAAGAAATATAAGAAATATGAGTAGAATTGCAAAAAGAAAGACAAATGTTGTTACCAGTACTCTGAGTGTTCACATTTTATGAATTTGAAATTGTATTAATAAAAGCTGAATTTGAAGAATTATTCTGAGAGGTGGATTCATTTTGTATCAAGACTAGAAACCTGCTACACTACTCCTTTGTAAAAGGGAAAGCTTCAGCTGATGAACCAGGGTTTGTCTCTGTAGAAACACAATTATCATAAGCAACATTTCAGCTTTCAACATGACTAGCAAATCTTGACCCTGCTTGTCTGTTTTTGGGTGTATAACCTGGAGGGGAGGATCCATGCTTTTTATAGCATTTATCTATAGTATGACCTTGTGTTCCATAAAATGAACACCTAGGTTTCTTTCCTTGAGGATTAAACCTTAAATTTAATGGAAAAAATACATTTCTACCTCCTTTGGCAAGAAAAACACTAGACTAATGTGAAACATTCTCAGAAACATTTCCAAATTTTGCTAAAAACACACTTGATTCATTATTAGCACTATTGAGCATACTACCACTAAACTTCCTCTCATGCCGCAACACCATAAAAAAACTTTGTTAATTGGTGGGAGAGGATCCATTAACATAATTTGAGATCTAACTATAGCGAAATTATCATTCGAGCCCTTTAGAAACTGAATGACATTATCATAAGATTGATAATTTCGCATAGTTTGTAAAGCACCACAAGAACACACTGGATTGCAAGAACAATTAAATATTGGTCTCAAATTAATCAACTCATCCCATAAGATCTTAAGTTGTGTGAAATAATCTGTGAAATTTAATGATTTCTGATGAAAAGTGTATATTTCACCTTGTAAATCTATAATTCTAAATGCATCTCCTTGTGAAAACCTTTCCTTAAGATCATTCCAAACATCCAAAGCATTATCAAACCAAGTAATGCTTTGAGCAATTGAAAGAGTAACTACTCTATAAAGCTAAGAGTTAACCATTGTATTGCACCATTCCCAATCTGAGAAAGTAGGAAGTTCACGAGTTGGCACTTGAATCGTTCCATCCATAAACTTCAATTTGTTCTTTGATAGCAATGCCATTCTCATAGCTCTGCTCCAAGTATGGTAATTAGAACTAGTAAGCAAATTTGTAATAAGAGTGAGACAAGGATTCTCGCTTGGATGTAAGTAATAGGGACCGGAAGGGTCTTCCTTAAGCCTTGCCATACTTCAAAAATCAAGGAAAAAGTTGTATTCAAGAAAAGTTTTTTGAAGATTTTGTTGTTTGTTTACTGAGAAAACACAAGAAAACAAGAGAATTTTTTGTAGAGAATGCTCTAATACCATGAGAAAAATATGATTTCTATTTCTCTTATTGAATTAAAAAGAATACATGGCTTTTATACATCAAGATTACATCTAAAAATACATGTTGTTCTCATGAGAAAAAAAAACTCATAAGTTGCTTAGTTGGACTATAAGTTGTAGGACTGTTACTACAAGTTGCAGGTCTGTTTTAACTAACTGCCAGGTAAGCAACCAAAGATTTCTTGTGACTTTAACTTCCTATGACTGTGTGTGACAACATCACCAGCTGCTACTACTTGCTGCAACCTTACAGCTACTTGTTATAGCCTTACTATATATGCTCTATAACTTCACTATGCTCACTATGTTGCTTTATTAATATATGTATATCAATATTATTTCACTTAATTAACATTTTTAATTTTCATATGCCATTATTATAATAATTTTATTATTTTAATACAATTTTTCAAAATTAAAAAATATCTGGATACAAAAATTTCCTACTGCAGTGTGCGGGAAATAATATTATATCATCGTAAAAATATAAACACTTTCCATTATTAGATGACTAGAGCAAATAAAATAAAATGCTATATATGTGTATGTATATTTCATCAAACACAGTGCTATCAATTGGCTATCAAGCCTCAGTTGGAATCATTCCCATTAGCATCTTTAGAGACAGAAAAATAAGGTGCCAATCCAGAACTAGTTACGCAAGTTCAGACGCTAAAAACAGAAGAAGGCAAAACGGTCAGAATTGGAAGCGAGCTTGATGAAAACACCAAGAAGAGTATCAATAAAGTTGTCAGTAGACACTCAAACAGCTTTGCCTCATAAACAACCAAGATTGTTGGTGTAGATCCTCATATTGTGTCGCACAGCTTGAACATCCTACCGGGAATGAAGCTTGTAGTTCAAAAGAAGAGGAAATTTGCACACGAAAGACAGAAAGTGATTATCGAGAAAATAAGAAAGATGATAAATGCTGGATTTATAAGGGTAGTTACACATCCGGAGTGGGTAGCCAATGTAGTCTTGGTTAAAAAAGCCAATGGGAAGTACAAAATGTGTGTTGACTACACGAACCTCAATAAAGCATGCCCTAAAGATAGCTACCCGTTACCAATAATTGATCAGCTGGTAGATTCAACTGTTTTCCACAGTTTATATAGCTTCATCGATGTTGCTCTGGGGTACCACCATATTCCAATGAAGAAGGAAGATGAAGAAAAAAAGTCATTCATCACTCATAACAAACATGTCCAACTAAGATAATTCAAAGTTTGAGATCTCATTTTGAGAAGAGCAGATATAGGCAAAGGTAGTTCTAGAACTAGCAAGCTCGGACCTAACTGGGAAGGTCCTTATCAAATCACAGAAAAAGCTACAAGAGGCGCGTACAAGATAAAAGATATGCAAGGGAAGAAGTTGCCTCGATATTAGAAAATACTATCAGTAAAGAAATTATATTTAGATAGAAGATGAACTCTAATAAAATAAAATACCATTTCATTCATCTTGAATTGTCTCTACCAAAGAGGAAGCATTTTATGTGTTTACATTAGCCTCAGACTCAAGAGGCACTGAGCTAACATCAAAGGAAACATTTATATCCTCTAAAGCGGGATTCTCAAACACCACAGTAGTAGCAGCAGCTAGCCCAGCTTCAGCTGAAGATTTCTCCCTGGGGTGGTTCAGACCCGTCGGTCGCTCAAGAGTAGACTCCTCAATAATGGTTGCCTTTTTGACGACTCTTGAGCCTTTTCGATACTTCTTCACAACTTTACTCGTAGCTTCATCTGTAGCAGCCAATTTGGCCAAGTCATTCAATATTATCTTGTCGAACTCAGAGAAGTCCAAGTCAGGATGCTAAGCAAGAAGAACTCTTTTGCACTTCGATCTATATGCCTTGAGAAATCTCGATTCCATGTCTTGATAAGACTTCAAGTCATCAATCCGAGTCTCTTTCTCTTTTTCAAGCTTCTCCTTCAGGTCAACAATCTTGAAAACTCGCTCCTCAGCTATCTTAGCAAATTGAGCTTGGGAATGTTCTAGCTCCTGGATCTTCTTTTGATGGGACTCAACCTCAGATTTGGCCTCAACAAGCTGTGCTTCAGTGAGCTTCACTGCTTATTTCGTCGCCTCTAACTTCTTATCCCTGACTATTGTACCCACCTTGGCCTCCTTAAAGTTATACTCACTTTGGAGGATGAAATGCTCATTTTTGGCTAGCAGCAAGCCTTGAGCCATCTATGAACAAATAAGGAGAAGGTCAGCACTCAGAATATTAATGAGGAATTTCAAAGGCCAAAGTTTTAAATCACCTCTAATGCATGTGTGATCAGTGAATTAAAGACCTCGCCTCTTCCGATGTCTCTCTACCTCTGCACGTCCTCCAGTAAACATAAAGACTCCGCATATTAGTCCCTAACCTGTGGATTGAGGACACTCGAAGGACTAATTTTTTCCATAATCCACTTCTCAGTCTCCGGGCATCTGGGAAGTCTCGGACGCTCGACGAAAATGTTTTCTGCCAACTCCTCTTCATCCTCGGCTATACCTTTGCCTCAAGAGCACTTATTTAAAGGCCCAGTAGCCTTCTTCTGAGTATACTCAACTGGAGGATCTCTTACAATCTCTATGCGTTGCTCAACTCGAGTCTTTCAAAGCTCCTCCTGCTCTACGGTGAGGTCAGTAATCTCTGGCTCCCACCCTTGATCTTGAGCTTATTCCTGATCAGCATCTGAAAGTAGTATCTCACGCATAAAGATATAATAGTCAGCCATCTACAAATAAAGAAAAAAGAAGGGTCAGAATATACCTTCAATAAGATTAGCACTTACCATCATTATCTCTATTCCCATTATATACTCTCCGAAGGTATCGTTGAGAACAATTTTTAGCGGACGTTCCCTCAAAGAAACTCTACGTATGAAGCCTTTTTATTAAGTCAGAATCTTCATCATTCAACTTTCTCAGGCATTTCACATCATGGCTTTCATCGACCCATAAGTGTCGAATACTAAAGAACTCTGTTAGGTGTTCTATAATAAAATATTTATGTCCCAAGACTTTGGTATGTCTGGAAGTCTCACAAACAAACTCAGATAGGGAATAGCCAATAGAGAAAATGTGAGCTCCCCCTTTTTCTTATTTAAACTATAAATAAACCGAAACATGTCAAAGTCCAAGTCTCTACCTTCCCGATGCATAAGCTCTATATACCCAGTTAAATCCTATAACTGTTAGGGTGAAGTTGCCCAAGAGCTATATTATATATATTCAAGAAAAGCTTCATGAAGGGGTCTATGGGGAACCGCAGTCCACCCTCTAATTGGTCTTGGTGTGATAATTTAGGAGCAATTTTCATCCCCTCTAATTCTGCATTCACTACAAAAACAAGACATGTTGAGGTTGACTATCATTTTGTACGTGAACAAGTGGTTGCCAAACGTCTAAGCATTGGTTCTATCTCCACGAAGGACCAACTCGATGATATCTTGACAAAGCCTCTAGCCAAACCAGCATTTCAGTTTATTTTTCCTAAGCTACGACTCGCACCTTGCTAGCCTAGGCTTATTGAGGGGGGGGGGGGGGGGGGGTAGGTATTAGTGTGACATTAGCGATAAGCCTTCTGTTAGATATTGTTTGTTATGTTTGTTGCATTGTTGTATCTGTTACAACTGATTTATATGTACTTATATCTGTATAAATATTATTAAACATCAATACACAAGCTAAGTGTTTATCATTCAACAATATTATTGAGTCTCTTCAACCTTATTTTTGAAAGCTAGTACTTGTTGTAATTCATATAGCAGAAATTCAAGAAAGATTCTTGGATGCTTTGTTTTTTTTATCTATTTTTGTTTTACTTTGTTTTTATCACCTTAAGTGGAAATAATTTTTAATTTTTAAACTACGATATTCAAAGTCCACATATTTTGATTAATATGGTTTAATCCATATAAGATTATATAAACGGCAAAAAATATCTAATAGTTAATTTAATGTGATTGCATACACCAAAATTATAAAATGAAACTATTTTTTATTATTTAATGTTGGTGGTTATCAATAAAATGTATTATACTTTGTGAAATTTAATGTGTTCGTTTTATTTATTTTTTTTTTTTTTACAATTGAAGGTTAAGGGGAGAGTGGGAGATCGAACCCATAATCTCACCTTACAATGTTCATCACCTAAGTCATTAGACTAAAATGGAAGATATGTGTTTGTCTTATTTCAAGAATAATTGTCCTTAAACTGAAAATTATAGTTAAGACATACCCACAAATAAATTTTCTAAATTAAACATTTAAAACTTGACTTTATATGTGAACTCGTAACAAGTTGTAAAACATTTGTACTGACACACTCTTTTAACTTCAAAATATGTCGTGGACATATTCACACTTGTAATTTATGGGCAAAAGGCAAATTCAATCACTTTAAGATCAATAGGCCTTGACATAGAGTACCTAAAAAATGTTCAATTCCTATATACATGATACGGTATATGTATCATGTATATAGGAATTGAACATAATAAAAAATAGACTAACGAAACACATAATAAAAATAGACTCCTTTCACTCTCCAGGTTCCTTAGGAACGTGAAAATTTTAATCGTTAATTCTGATATAGAATATTTTTTTTATCTTTTTGTGGCATATATTTATTCTCAATAAACAAATTTTATTTTTCGAAATGTATGTTTTCTTTATTAAAATTTATTTAAGTGTATTTAACATAGCAGTGTAATTGAAAATTTAGCTAATTCAAACTTGATTCATTTATAATCAAGCCGAACTTAAGTCAAGCGTCAACTATAGTACTTGATTTTCGCCAGTTTAAATAAACTTAAATGAAATAAAAGAAATTGTTTAAAATATAAACTATAAATTAATTTTTTTCATCAACTATAAATTAAAATTATTCATTAAAAAACTTAAAATAAATTATTTAGGAAATAAGTTATCATAAACTAATAATTTTATTGTAATAATATATTTTAAAATATTTTTTATATTGGAATAACAACATTGTTAGTCCTATAAATTATATCGTTTTTTTCAATTAACTCCTATAAAAAAATTTTTTACAATCAAATGCCATAAGTTTTAAAATGGTTTTCTGTTATTTCTATCCGTTAGTTAAATCAATTTTTCGTTAGTCAATCCTTAAAATCAAATTTTTTTTTTACATTGTAGTCCTAAAGCTATAAAAAAAATGTTAGTTTTGATATTTTAAATAAATAATATTTTATTTTTATTTTTGACTTCTTCTATTATTTAACCTTCATAATAACTATATAATTCACTAAAATAATTTTTTAAGAAATAAAAATAATAATTTACTTAAACTATTAGTTATAGTGGCAATGATAAATAAAAATAGTTAAATATTTATAATTATTTTAAAATATATAATTTCAATTAATATATCATAAATGAATAAATATTTTCTTATAAGAAAAAACTTATCTAGTTTGATCAATATTATGATTTGTGTTAAATTTCAAAAAGCTCATCTATTTTGTATTGAGAAAATTTTAAAAAACAGTCGGTTTGACCAGCCTAGTTTCTTTAATGGTCCAGCGCACAATAATTTTTCAAAACTGATTTTTGTGTTTTCAGTTTTGGTCCAACATGTTTTTGTTTTTCATTTCTCATCTTCTTGCTTTAAGCTAGTTCATGCCAGTGCATAATTCTTCCATGTGCAGCTCATGCCAGCTCATAATTATTACCATACCCACCACTAGTTCTCTGTGTCTCTGTATCCTTCAATTTCACCATCACTTTCTCCTCTTCTTCATCTTCTACCTCGCAAACTCTGCTGATTTTCAGGTTTTCAGATAAACAGCAACAGCAACAAGAAGCGGAAGCTTTTCTTTTGCTTTCATAGCTATGATATTTTAAATTGGTTAATTGATTTTTGTTTGTGAAATCGAAGCAAAAGAAGGTGAAAAAACCATTGTTGCTGAAGCTGTCGATAAGATCGATGCCGCAAATCTTAAGGTTAATGATTGATTTAGTTGATTAATTTTGATTTTATGTTTGTTGTAATGTATATATCTAAGTGATTCTGAGTTTTGATGAGTTAGATTCATTAGTTTTTGGCGATTGATCTTGTTGCGGTTGTTAATTTAAATTATTATTATGATTATTTGGTGCAGCAATTATTTGTTGAAGCTATTGCTGATAGGAGATTCAGCAAGTTAATGCATGGTCAAGAGAAAAAAAATATTTGGTTTCCTCCTTTAATCTCCGCTCAGCTGTAGTACCTCCTCAACCACTATCCTCAAGTTATCCAGGTGACAACCATATCTCTCAATTTCAATCCCACTACGTAAATTTGAATTTTCTTTTAATCAATGGAATGAATCGTAACTAACTATCTAAAAATCGAAAACCATTTCAAAACTACGGTTTGTTCGATTAAGGAATCTAGGGTTTAATTTAATATGTTTTATAGGTGGAGCATGTATGGTCAGGGAGCAAGTATTATCCTGCAAGTCTCGATCGCTTCACATTGCTCATCCCTTACTGCCTTGACTATCTCAAATGTTTGTATCATTATTTTTTATCGTTTTAATTTTTTTGCATTCTGATTTTTCTCTTGATCATGCATTAACTTGTAGTTGTTTATCTGTTAATAGTGGATATTATTTACAATGTCGATTTTCCATTAGCTCCTCCTGATACTATATTTGGAGTTGAAGATGAAAAGTTGCAGTGTTGTGTTTCTTTAGTCCTTCATTGATTGCTGCACTTTCTTTTTGACAATATGTTCAATATTCTAGCAGATTTCTGAAGTGGTCAATAGAATGAAGGATTTGATTGATTACAGCCGAGAAACAGGAACTGGGCCTATGGGAAAGTTTGCTAACTTTTTGCTAAAATTATTATTTGGTTCATTGTCTTTGGCGATTCCCTGAGTTAACTCTGGCCAGATTCTGTTACACATGTATTTCTGCATTATCTTAATGATACATGGCATGCGTATGACTAGAGTTTATTACCAGTGATATTCTGCACATTATCTAACTTTTTAAATTGCCAAAACTGTGAATGTTAAGTGTGTTGCTATAATTTAATAAGCGGTATCAACAGATCCATGTTGCAATCTGCCCCTTTAGCAGCAGCGTTTGTGTTGTTTTGGTAGTTGAAGTATTTGTTTCTTTACTTGCTCTGAAGAGTGGGGAAGAGGAAGAGATGTAAGTTACGGAACTAACCATTTCTCTCTACGAACACCCATGTGTCTTTTTCCTCTTTTGTATTGACTGCACATGTTCTGAAATGCACATCCATTAGTTTGACCTAATTGTCCATTTTATGAAATTTGCATTGCACATTAAAATAGAGTGCCTCTAAAGTGACATGTCTTGTTGACTTTTAGTAGTTATGGTAATCAATAAATATATCTAATCATTCGCTGTAATTGACAATTTTTTTCTTTTTGATATTTGATACATTGTGTGTGAACTCTTTTTCTTTTATGCATATGAATGTCTCAGGATATTGGCTCCAACTACTTATATTTTCTTTGCTTCTGCTTTTCCTGTTATTGCCTTTAGAGAGCAATTGAACAGAGAAACATGTATCTGGTTTATTCTTGTAGGAACTGGATTTATTGATTGAAGTGCAGCTGGAGCAAATTAAGTTGCTCTGTTTATTATTTGATCTATAAAATATTCTAGTTTTTAATTTATAATTTTGTTATCTTTTTAGCAGAGAGATGAGAAATTGAGAAAATAGATGAATTTTTTATTTTTATGTATTCTCAAATAAATATGAAGACTCAAATTTAAAAAATTCAATAAATTTCATAAAAAAATACTAATTTGTTCACTATAATTAAATTTCTTTATAAAAATTAAAAAGCAAGAAAAATAAATTATAATATGAGGGTGATTTAGTATATTTTCTTATCATTAACAAAATTAAGGATGTTAATGAGTGTGAGACCGGTTATTCTTGGTGCATTCATTGCGGGAGTTCGGGACTTGTTTTTTATTGTTTTCTGATTGTTGCTTTTTGTTGGTTATAGTTGATTTTTGTTTTTCAGTATTGTTGTTTTTTGTTTCTTGTTGTTACTTTTTATTTTTCATTGTTGCTATTTTTTGTTACTTT
>CATIWM010038082.1:0-36185 GCA_949671775.1 Mallotus repandus | reverse complement strand
TTGTATTCGTGTTTATTTTTTTATTTTTTTATTTCTCTCTTTCTTTTTTCCTTTCGCTTTTTTTTTTAACTTTCAACAGTTTTATTTGTTTATTTATTTATTTTTTATGTTTAGATATTAGTACTAGCTAGATTTGTTTCCAAACTATTGAATTCAGAAATGCAAGTTTGTTGTTTTTTTTAATTTGATTTATCTTAAAATTAGAATTTAAAATCAAAACTATTTTTATTATCTAAATCAAGATATATATTTATCTCTAGCATAATTTTGACATAAAAATTATAACAAGGTTGATTAATTTAATTAAAAAATAATTTAATTTAAACAAAAACCATGCGAACGCTTACATTGATAGAACCAAAGCCTTGAGCTAATATTAAGAATCGAATTGATAGAATTGGATCGCCCGAACATGGGGGATCATGACTGAATAAGCAATTTAGGATGGTAAAAAATTTTGTTAATAAGAAGTTGATATAATTTAGACATCGATAGACTGCACAACAGAGACAACCATCTCTTTTTAAATTGACGACGATATAATTTGAACCTTATATTTCATGATGTCTTTGAAGAAAGTTATCACTTAACTACTTTCTCACTAGCTAAAACCATGAAAATTTTATTTAATTTTTTAATTTAATAAGCTCAAACAATGGAAGTATTCGCCGAAAGATTGAGTTTATTTTGTTTGCTTTTTTAAGTTGCTTTTGCGAACAGAAGAAATATTAATGGAAAATTTTTACCTACACCAAATATATTATACCAATTATGAGATTTGTAGTAAAGAAATATGTGTTTCATTTTCAATGGCTAAGTGTAAATTACTTAGTTGATATGTCACAAATTTTATCCTAAGATGTAATACATCTAGTGTGGACAAAAATCTCTCAATATTAATTATTCTGACACTGTTTGAAATGAAAATGTAAGGTTTGAAGACTGCTATTCTTGAAAGAGATGTGGTTGGAGATACATGTGTAAACAGAGGTATTGTGTTCCTTCTAAAGCTCTTTTAGCTGTTAGTGGTAGGAAAGCTTGCATCACTTGAAAGCTTCAGGTTTATTTATCTAAATTGACCGAATTAGTAGAATTTATTAAATTTTGAATACCAATTATTTAAAAAAATTTGTATGCATCTTCTTATCAAGGTTTTTTCTTAAAACTTATTCATAGGTTTTTTAAATAATAATAAATTATTATTTAAAAATATTATTTTTGCCATATAATTTATTAATATATTAAATAAAAAACAATAACAGTAAACATTATTATTATTATTATTATGGTTCCATACAACATTTTTTATTTCGAATATATAGATTTTTTATTTATGATCTTAGAAAATATTTTAAAATATAGGCTTATATTATGTCATCCGTTATTAAAATTATAAATCAGAATTTAATTTCAACGTAAATTAATTTTAAAATATAAATTACATTAATCATATTACCTTTTCTTCTTATGTGAAACACTTCAATTAATATTTAGAACTAAAACATTAAAAGTTAATTCAGCAGAAATTCTATGGACTTAGAAAGTGTTGATCTGCACATATTTCAATCAGTACATAATTAGATTTTTGTTGAAATTAAAGGTTAAAGTCTGATTTTTATTTCTTTTGACATTTTGAAGTGTGTTGAAAACGAATAATATACCAAAAGTATACTCATTATTTATTATAATATATTTACTCTTTATATATTTGTATTTTTAGGAGATTTTTTCTTGTATATAATTATGAATTTTGTTGTCTGAATATATACAGTATACATTGTATTTAAGAGAGAGAGTTTTTAGAAATTTTGTATATATATACTTAAGAAGATGGTTTTAATTATATATATTTGAAGTATTTCATATATATCTATTATAAATAAAAAATAAAACCAAAAATATTCAAAATTGAATGAAATTAAAATATAAAATACATTTTTTTTTTAAAATAAGAGGTACTTAATACTTGTCTTCAAGTTATAATACATTATTTTTATTTAGAAATAAATATCATTGGATATATAAACAGTTGGAAAAAAAAATATAATGAGATTATTCAATATCCTTTATAAATCTTAATAAAAGTGTAAGAGATTATTTCATATATGAAAAAAATATATATGTTAATAAGAAAAAATATTAGTTGATTGTGTAGTTTTTTTAATGTATGGTTTTTTTCGTTATTGTCTATTTATTTATTTATTTTAACTAATTTATATAAATTTAGTGTTTATTTTTAATATTTTTGTTTATATTTATT
Source organism: Mallotus repandus (assembly GCA_949671775.1). NCBI lineage: Eukaryota > Viridiplantae > Streptophyta > Magnoliopsida > Malpighiales > Euphorbiaceae > Mallotus > Mallotus repandus. Next base: position 33,925 of record CATIWM010038082.1, on the reverse strand, counting down.
TTATTTCTTTCAGATTGCAATTTTATAATCAGATTATAGTTTGTTTTGATTTTTTGAAGTGTATTGGACATTGATAATATACCAAAAGAATACTCATTGTATACTATAATAGATGTACTGTTATTATATTTAATTTTTTTAGGAGATTTTTTTATTGTGTGTAATTATAAATTTTGTTATTTGAATATATGTTGTATATATTGTATTTTAGAGAGATAGTTTGTAGAAATTTTATAAATATTTAAGAAGATGGTTTTGAAAGATAAAAGTGAAAAAAGAAAATTTTATTTTTTATCATTTAGCGGCTCACAACATATCGCAAGCTGTGACATGTATTATCGTCCTTATAATATATTTATTCATATTATATTTTATTAATTAAATGAATAATATTCAAAATATGTGACATTTATCTAGAAGTAAATTTTTTATATTACATTTAGATTAATTAATTTTCATACTTAATTTTTTTTTTTTTTTAAAAAGTTACTACTTAGAATGATAGGTTTGAACTCAAATAAAAAAAAAATACGAACCCCAATCCAGAAAAAACACAAACAAACTCACTTTTGTAACGAAACTATTATTAGGTGTCCAGAAGGGGGGAGATTAGGCCACCAAACCCAAGAAAAATGACTTTTAGTAGGCAAAATTTGTTGTTCACTAACTAGCTACAGTTTGATCTGCCAAATTCGCATGTTCGTAATTTGTTTTCCAAAAAATGAGCTAATTCTTGACACATACGATCAACTGAAAAACTCATACAGGTCAATTGTTCAATTTTTACTTTTTTTTTCAATTAAAAAAAAAACCCTGACTATGACCATCACATTACATCTTTTTGTTCCTATATATATATATATACACACATAAAATTTAATGTATGTCCAATATAATTTGAATCTTTTTTAGTTCAAAAATAAAAAGTTTTTCAAGGTATTTCATATATCGAAAGAGTGCAATAATTTAAACTTGTAGTTTTTTTTTACTAGTTATTAGCTCGTTTATTTTTTTTAAACTGAAAAAAAAGGTAAAAATTGAACTATTAACTTTTTAATTTAAAAAAAATTAAAAAGAATTATATCACTAGACCACTTAATTTTCAGCGATTTATTTTGGTTTTTGACTTTCATAAGGTCTATATTTAAAATCTTTTCATAATTTTATGATTTATCAAAAAAAATTACCATTATTAAGTTTTTAAAAAGTTATTATTCTATTTTTAGAGAAAAAGTTAATTAAGCTATATATTTTATCTGCAATATTAATAAACCATTTTTCAAGGAAAATTTAAAAACCAAACTTAAAAAGATAAATGAATTAAATTAACAAAATATAATATCATATACTATTTTCAACATTTTACACCAGGAAATTTCACACTCAACTTTAAAAAAAATTAATGACATAGTACATATCTTCCTCCTGACATACAACAACCTGTTGCACACCACCGACCACTGCAGCCGCCACCACCCGTGGCAGCAGCCGCGGTCATCTTAATTACCCTTTTACCGTTATCTTACCTTCTCTTGTTCTTGCTACCAATCAACAAAGAAAAATAAAACAAAATCGTAAACAAGAATCCCCAAGCAACTGTAATCCACAAGCAATCCCATTTACTTAGATCTGTCAATGCCTGTTGTTTCAATATATCTGGTCCTGTAGTTAAACATGTTGAGCTTGTAACCGTCATCCCCAGTGTTTTGCTCAACGAATCAAGCAATTTCAATTTCATTGGCTCTGGAACTGACGCTAATGGAGTGTTGTCAAAAATTTGAACTCCTCTAGAGAAACACTTGTTAGGATTTTGAAACTCATTGTGTAACACGGCTTCATAAGGGTATTTGACAAGTGACAAGTAATGAAACCAAATCCAGTAAGATGGGATTCGATCACGATTGACAAAGAAACCACTAAAAAGCAGGTAATAAGCTAAGATTGCTACAACTATAGTGTAGCCAATCATAACATGAGGAATTACGCCGGACAAGAAGGTGACGAAGGAGGTTCCAGCCCAGAAAGAAGCTAACATCATCAGGAAATAGAAGAGGAAACCGGAGAAGCCTCCGTCGAGTCCCACGGCCCAGAATGTGAGGGCCGAGAAGCTCAGCGCGAGGACAATCAGAGAAGGGAACGAAACAAGAGCATGTGATATAACATAAGATGATCTTCTATAAGCATTATAAGCAGTTTCTCTCATGAAAATGTACCTTTCTTGAAGGAACACAGGAAGTGCATCAGCGCAAGTATAGAAAGTAGTTGACATAGCGAATGCAAAAAACCCTATTCTTTCTCTGACTCCTTTTGGTGAATCATCCAGCTGCCAGAACACTGTAGCTAAAATAAACCCGGTAACAAGAACTGCACCCAATCGAACACCGAACAATTCCGGCATTCTTCTAGCATTAAGTATCGATCTTTTCGACAAAACTGCCATTTCAATCCAAAACGGATTAGCAAAACTTGGCACCAAAGAGTTAGTACCAGCACCATTACTGGTAGCACCAGAAACCAGCTTCCCTTTAGAAATGCTAGCACTTATTGCTTCTTTTAGTGACAAGCCATGTTGGTCAGCTGGTTCAGTACTGTTTTGAGCATGCTTCATACTCTGCCATGTTTTATTAAATTCCACCAGGCTTCTAGTCCCTCCTGGTGAACCTTCAAGCTCTCGAATAAGGTCTAAAGCAAACTCGGTCCGGTTCTCATTTTCTGGTATTGGGTGACCGAATTCTGCAAATAAAGACGGCAAACACATTGGAGGACCGCTGTAGACAGTTTGGCCACGAGATAAAAAGATCAACCGGTCTAGCAGACCAATAATCCGAGAACTCGGCTGATGCACCGACATGATAACGATGCTTCCAGATTGAGCAATCCTCTGCAAGACCTTGACAACCATGAATGCACTAGTAGAGTCAAGTCCTGAAGTGGGTTCATCAAGGAAAAGTAAAATCGGATCATGGATGATATCAGTTCCAATAGAGACACGTCGTCTTTCTCCACCAGAAACACCCCGATGACCTTCATCTCCGATGACAGTTCTGGCTGCGTTTCGCAGACCTAACTGATCTATCAAAGCTTGAACTCGCATTTTCTTTTTCGACTTGGATAAGCTTCTGGGTAGCCGAAATTCAGCTGCGAACATTAGTGTTTCTTCAACAGTGAGCATTGGAAACAAGAGATCATCTTGCATGACATAAGCTGATATCACTTTCAGCATTCTTGATTCCAAGACTTCGCCATTTAATGTTGTGGTTCCTCTCAAGCTCCCTTTAGCTATCCTGTTGGCTAACGCATCGATCAATGTTGATTTTCCGGAGCCACTAGCACCAAGCACCGCAAGTATTTCTCCGTCACGGGCCTCGCCGGAGATGTCATTGAGGAGAGTTTTCGTCCTAGAGAATAAGCTTTCACCAGCAACCGGCTCTGCTGCAGCAGCACCAAGGCCGTTTTGGCTGCGCTGGTGAGGAAATATCGACGGAAACTTCATCTTGCGGCGAACGTTGACGCTGTAGCTCAAGTTGTTGAATGATAAAATGAATGGAATTGATCTGGGTGCCTCAAGATTCCTGTCGCCGCCGCCACCGTGGATGTCAAGAACTTGATGAACAGGCGTTTCGCTTCCGTCTCCGGTTGCTTCTTTTCTCACATCTCCAACCTGTTTGAGCAATTGGCCGAAGGTGGGAGACACAGGGGCAGTGGAGCGTGTAGGGAACTGCCCTAATTCAAAGCTCCCGGAGTAAAACGGCGTCGTATCTCTGTTAGGAGAGAAATCATCTGCTACAACCCGAGCCATTATGTTATCTCTCGGTGGTAGATAAGAAGAAGCAATATTGTTATTATGTATATATATACAAACAGTTTATGGAAACGTTGACGGCGTGAGGAGGAGGTTGGAGGAGCATACGTTGTGCAGGTTTAACGGAGTGAAAAGGGCGTTTATGAAGGAGAAATGTAGAGGAGGAAGAGGAGGAGGTGGTGGTGGTGGTGGGTTTGTTGTAAACTTGGAATGTTGTGTTGGTGTGCTTATCGGTTGTGTTTAATCTCAATCTCTCTTTCCATATAAAGATATGTATATATAGAAAAGGAATTTAGATTATAATAAAAAAATCAATGTGAAAAGGGGAATGCTATAAATGTTGAATATTTTAATGTTTAATGTGTTATTCTTTAAAAAAAAATTATACAAGTATAATGTTGTACATAAATGTTTTAATTACTATATAGTAGTGTGTGTGTGTTGTTGATTGAAGAAGTGAGGTGAGAAAGAGGTGACCTAAAATCTCCTAACCTCTTATGTCTATACGTCTCCTTTTTCTTGGGGTTGAGGGCTCTTGCTGTACATATCATTCTGGATGAATTTGATTTTTGGTCAAGGTTGACACGTGGCAAAATGGGTTTTACTTATTTATTGCATATATTGAAAAAAAAAATTATCTACTATTCAACGATTAGATTAATGACACATAATTTAATATTTCCTATAGATATATATTATGAATAAGATGTATATGTAATATAATTCATTCAGATATGAATGTAATTAGATTTGCTCTACTGAGTTTTAAGTAGGTTGGATGTTCATCTACTGTACACGTAAGGTGTGTTTTAATCCAAAAGTTAAAAAATGCCAAGAAGTTAAAATGCAGGTGGTAGTTGTGGTGGCCATTAAGTTGAATGCTAGTATTAGCCCTTAAATGCTAAATGATGTTATTATATTTTAGGTGGAAATTTTTTTTGAACAATCAGCATAAACATAGTCTAGATGGCTAAATTTTATGGGCGAGCATGAGATAATTTACTCTCAATTAAATATCTTAACTCTATAATAAAATATTTTACCATTTGTTTTAGGAGAATTAAGCATGTGAAAGTTAAACTACACAAACAATGCACATTAATTTGCTCAAGATGAAGTTTAGGTCTCGTTAATGTCCAAAACAAAAAGTCAATTTGCTCCTCTTTTTGTTAACATTTAAATTAATTAGCATCAAGTCATTGTTGAAATCGAAAACTGAAATAGTTAAAACTGAAATGCTTTTTGCCGATTGTTTAATTCCAATGTAAGTGATATTTTTTTATTGAATTAGATAGATTAAAAAAACCAAAATCCCACTAAATTAAAAAAAAAAACCAGCATTTATGGTATTTTTTTATCATAATACAACAGAGAAGAGAAAAAAAAATTTTAATTTAAGTCCTTTTCAAATATTTCAAGAAATTTTGTCATTAGATTAAATATTCATAGTCTATGAGTATTCAGAGTACACTCAATTCTAACTAATTTGGTTCGATTCAAACGGGACTATAAAGGTGGTAAAGATCTCCCAACAACTAATTTAACATAACTACATGTACCAAAACTTGAATCCAAAATTCCGCTAAAGTGAGAACAACCCCCGCTAGTTGATCTCAACGGTTGGTTTTTTTTTTAATGTATACTTGCATGTAATCTTCTGTTTGACAATTAGATTGACTGGGTTTCAAATCTAACAATCAAAAAGTAATAATTTTAACTTTAGTTTCAATTTTTGCTTAGCACTTTACTTCTGATCCAGATTGCAAGCATAGTATAACTTCAAGAACAGCATTATGATGAAAAATATCTAAATCTCATAGTTTCTTTTATTTAATGCCATTAAGCATACTACATATAAATTTAAATGTACATGGTATTGAACCATGTACATTAATGTAATATGATCTCCCATCCAAGTTGTTCAAATCTCATTTGGAGCTTGCAGTATATTTAAAATTTCTCCAATTATTTATGAAAACCTAACCCTAGCCCCAAACCAACCCTATGTTGCTTTGGTATATATATAAAGAAAGTCTAGCCATTGAGGGCATGTGATGAATTAAATGCTGTGTTATGTATTCTAGAAATTGGTAGCTATACTGGTGAGCAAATGCATTTTAATTGTCTAAGTAAGCCAATAATGCTAAAAAGTGGAATAGTCAGATAGTATAATTATCTTTAAAGACAAAAAAAAAGTCACGAATTCAATTACTGATATCATAGGTGGTGAAATTCCTTCATTTATGAGGGAAAAAAAAAGCCAACAATCACATGGCAGCTACATATAGTCTTGTGACTTGCACATGAATTCATACAGGAGTATTTAGGACTCATTCATATATTTTTTTTAACAACAAAGGATTATAACGGGAAATTACACTCTGTATATTTTATATATCTTATCATATCATATATCTAACTATCATATTATGTATTACTTTCTCTGTTCCTAAATAATTGTCGTTTTAAAAGTCTAATTTTGTTCCTAAATAATTATCGTTTTAAGTTACCAATACATTTTAACTACTTTTCTCCTATTATTATTATTATAATAGATATACACTCATAATTTAGAGGTGATAAATAAGAAGTTACTTGATTTTTTATGTCTGCTAGGACTGAACCCATGACCTTAGAATTATGGAGCCTCCACCTTGCCATTTGAATTAGAGGACTCATTCATATAGATGCTTAGAACCTGTTAGGGATTGATGTTGGAATGTGCTTTTTCAAAAAGTACCCCATTAGATGATTAAAAAAAGCAGTTTGAAACTCTTAATTTTGTTGTTTTATGTAAAAGATAGGACTAAAAAGCATAAAAAATAATTTATGCAAGTAATGTATGCTCTCTTTTTTTCATTTTTTTTTTCACAATTAAGATTCAAATCTATCCCTAACCAATTTTAATCATATATACAAGCAAAACAATTCAATGCTTATATCAATTGTTTTCTGTTAGAATGAAGAAGAAGAAGACATGACCCTTAGTTTCAAGAATTGGGTGTCCCAATTAGGATAATGTAAGATAATTCTTATCTAGAAATAGGATATGTCAACCTAAGTTTAGCAAGCTTTAGCAAAAAGAGATTAACTATTTAATAGACAAAGTTATGGTACTAAAAACATGAGTAATTTATAGAGATAGGAATAGTTCTTGTATAGTTCATCAAACTTTTGAAAGGAAAAAAAAAATTATAGGGCAAAGAACACATAAGCCAATATTTTTTGAAAGGCCAACAAAAGGTACTATTTTTATACCCAAGTTCTTACATGATCAAATATAAAACAAGATTATCATACAAATGAGAAATTTCAAACTTACTTTTGATAGTATAACAACAAACAATTAACAAAAAAAGAAAAAGAAAAGGGTTATCTTGTCTTAGTTGTGGAACTCTTGAACATGCTTAAGCTACTCAAACTAGGAAAGCAAAAGGATGAAGACAAGAAACATGACATTTTGGGATTGGAGACACATAGACGATAAGCTTGGTGGTTGATGTAGATAGGCTACCACCATTTACCAAATTGCAAGCTAATCTTCACCTGTTTTAGGGCTGTGAAAAAATAAATATAATCAATCAAAGTCAAAAACAAAAAGATGGGCAAAAGGGTACTACTGCTACAAGCCATGCATATACTGTTTTTTGGTCAACGGTATTAAATATTGTAATGCTTTACTAGTATCAATTTTTCACAGTTGAGAGGGCTGTGTTGTTGTTAACTGTCTTTGTCCTATACTTTATATGAAGCTTCTATATATTAGTCTTCATTTCTTTGTTTTTGGAGCTTTGTAAATTTACAGTTATACTTCTGGGAAGTGTCAAAAAACACCCAGAACAGAAATGCTATTTGTCCTGTAGAATGTGAAAAGCAACAGAAATGTGTTCATCCTAGTGCCTCCCAATCTCCTTTATGTGCATTTTCAGACCATATTTTTTGGCTACAGCAATCACTTTTTCTTAAATTGGGTCCATACGTGACATTAAAGTACATACTACAAAGTTAGAAGTCAACAGTGACATGTGAACACCCACACTACTAAGCTGTAAACCTAACAAATTGTGAAGAAGATTTTAGGACAATACGCTGTCCATCCTGATTTGTTCTATTCCATAACAGCTAAGTGCCTGTATTTAATGAATTCGCATGGACAAAAGAAAAACAATAATAAATCAATAATTTATATGTCAAATTTAGTTATAATAGACATTAATAATACATATGAAATGTCCTCTTTCTTGGCCTATTGGCAAGACTGTTGGGAACACTACAATAAGTTTTGGGTTTGAGACCCAACCTCTCACCTCCCTTTAGTCAAAATAATAATAATAATAATAATAATAATAATAATAATAATAACAATAATACATATGCGATAATTATAGTTGAATATAATTTTTTCCTACTACTTTAATTAATTTAAAAAATATTCATTATTAGTAAATTAATTAGTCAATTATTTATCTTAAAAAAACTAGTCAATTATTTTAAAGAAATATTAATTATTAGTAAATTAACTAGTCAATTATTTTTGGTAAAATAAATACGTCGCTCCTTGTATTTGATAATTTTTGTCATTTTAACACCTCTAATAATATTTTTGTAGCTTAAACACCTCAAATTATCTAAAATAACAAAAACTACGAAGTGCAAGTAACATGAACATCGTATATTTTTTTCAGATTGAAATATCCCATTATTTTTTTCAGATTGAAATATGGTCTACAATCTGAGTGAATTTAGTAAATTCACCAAGCTAATTGGTGACAAAATTAATTTTTGAACTTGACAACAAATTGTGTTTATCCGATTTTTGAATGTGTGATGGTGGGGGCTCAGTAAATAAATAAATTCCAGTTTGATTAGTAATGTTGTAATCTCAAGTTTCAACTCTTACATTCCGCATTGGCACATTTATGGTTTACAACTATATCAAAACAACTTATTAAAAGGTCAACCTACACAGAGAAGAAGATCCTGAAAAGTTGATGAAAAGTGCAACCACATCCTAACTCCTCAGTTTTGACTCTTCGACATTCAATCACCGACTAGTCATGTGGATGGGATGACATATGAGAGGACATTACCACTAAAACATGCTCTTTCCGAGCCATTAGTGCAAACCGGGAACACACATTCGCCGCCAAAAACCCACTTAGTTAAACCGATCTGAAAATAGATACAAAAGATCCCACGCATCATCGAGGAAAATCAATGATGCAACAATGTTCCCCAATATGATAGACGACGGTCCAAATGCTAATTTCAGTTGCGAATAAATTTCATGAGATGGATGCAAAACTCTCTAGACAACTTAAAACTCCCCAAGGACTTCACCTCAATTTCAAAATTGCTAAATGCAATGGCATCTAAAGGCTAAAGCTGCAAATAATCTTTAGATATCACTTGCTGGTAATCTTCAATAGTAGGTTGCTAAACTACGTCTCTCTTAAGTCCTCCTAGATTTCAGGCGCATGTGCGTGTACATTAAACTCCTCCAATAGCACAAATAAGAACCATCAGGCGAACCACATTTTCCCATAACATAATCCCCCATCCACTCGTACTCATCTTAATCACTCAATACCGGCCTAGACTAGTCGCCCAACTCTAAGCATCTATAAAACACCGACATTTAATGAAATCATGATAAAACAGCAACTGCGAGTGTGACTAAGAACTTCAGAACAGGTCTAAACCTCTACCAATTCCAGTCTACCCAGCAGATTGTAAAAGACAAAACGTGCCACTCAATTGCACAATAATATCCAGCTATCAAAGTTCACATAGTTGTTGCATTTCCAGCCTGAGCACAGAGCTATCATGATTCAGAAACATAGAAATTCAATTTACAGAAATTCTAAAGCATAAATAGACTACCAAAAATCAGTTGAAATACAGCATCGAGGTAATTTCAGACTCTACACTGCCAAGGTGTTTCAAGTAGCTCAATTTCAACAAAACTTATTAATGTTGAAGAAAGTATAATCGAGGCCAGCACTCACATTTGATCATCAGAGAAGTTGACAGCAAGGTCCCAATAGTGTGCAACACCAGCATCAGCAAACACTTTCCGAGCTGCAGCTTCAGTCACACACTCATGTACAGAAAACCTATTGAAGCTCGGTTTAGCAACACTGCCTTGCCACACCAACGCGCATTTGTTCACAGGCTTTTCTTCACTGTCCATTCCTTCTTCCTCTTCTTCTTCTTCTTCTGCTACAGCCTCAGCCCAGTTTATGCGCCTAAGCATTAGCTTTCCGTACCTCTTAATGGATTTACTTCCTCCTTCAACAACCACAATATTAATTCCTTCAGAAATTACAGCACAGCCAGTCAACCGATTCTCATGAGCATTGACATCAACTTTGAAACGGGTCTTCTTATGTGAAAGGTCATTAATCTTGTATAAAGAAACTATAGTTTCTACAGTATTTGGGTCTTCAAATAGCCTCCTCTCCTTCTTTTCACGTCGCTCTGCAGGAGTGAGTTTCCGTGCAACATTCCTGTCAATATGAGCTTGTTCACGCTCGGCAGCTGCAGTACGAATTTCCTTCTCAAGTCTCGTAGGATCTTGTGTAGCTTCAGACCCAAGAACTTTCATTAGATTGCTCATTTTAACTTTAGGTTTTGGCGGCTCAATCAACCCTTGCCTAATCATCTCTTGTCTATCTTTTTCCCGAGCTAAACGACGCTGAGTTCGAAGCTTCTTCTGCTCCTTCTTTGTTAGCTTCAAAGGCTGAGGTGGTGGAGGAGCTGGTTCTGCAGGCGGCTCAATGGGACGTGGGTGTTCTACATAAATTGTGATCTTCTCCATCTTCAGCTTGTCACTAACACTACAATCATCAATTTCATCATAGGTACCACCAGATAGAAGTGCTGCATCCCTAAAATTTAGCAACCATAACCACCACATTAAAGACTTACCATCAATATATAAGAACAACGAAACTCATAAACGAACAAAAAAGATGAAAAAACTACGAACCAAAAAGATGAAAAACTAAGTCATATAAAACAGCAAAAATCTAGAAATTAAGACAAGATACAGCGACTAATTTAACAGACACATAAAGACAATAAAGGACTACAGACTAGGAACTCTACAGAGTACTGCTGTCTAAAGTATTGCTGTCTGCATCTCTCTATCTCTCTCAAACACACACCACGCACACACATATTGGGAGCATAACCAATTCCCAGTCAAAATGCAACCACACACCCACAGAGGAAATTAGTAGTTAAAAAACCAAAGGAAAAAAGCCACAAAGTGAGTCAACATAAGATTACAAACTTGTAACCCCTCATAAAGGGCCAATGCCCAGGCTAAAAAAAGGCCATCAACTCCAACTCAAATACTTGAATATACAAGCATTGTCAACAGAGCCAGAACATTAACGGTGAATCAAAAAAGCATAAACGTATGGCCATTCATGTGAATCACATATCAAGAAATATAACAAACTTACCACCACTCAATTTCAGGAATTGGTTCCTTAGGCTTTTCTTTGACAATAACTCTTTCCGCTACCTCTATCAAATTGGGATTAATATCAGGAGCTACTTTTGCCTTTGCATAAATTGCTCGTCTTGCCTTCTCATCTTTTGCCTTTTCTTCTCCATATTTACTCTGCAATTAGTAGATGACAACATTAAAACAGGTAAACATTAGGTAACTTAAAAGGAGATAACTAAAAGGCAGCAAAAGTTACCTTCAATCTGATTGCTTCAGCATCCCTTGACCATTTGCCTTCCTCTACAAACTGGAAACTCATCCGTTTGGGCCTCAATAGCTTAGTCTTATTTACACCCATTCTTGGATCAAAGTGAGGATTTGATTCAGGGTCGACATCTAATTCAGGTTTAAGAATCTGAAAAGCTTCTTTTTTCTGCTTGTTGATGTTCACCTGTACAGTTTAAGGGCATAGTAACATGTGAAATTAATAACACATATTACATAATTCACATATGAAAACTAATCAGCATTTCTAAATTCCCACGATAGTTTAAGATTAAACACACCTTCAGGGTGCTAAGGTTGCTAGGCTTTGTCACATTTACTACATTTCCATGTTCATCTATCTCCCGGCCAAGTGCATCTATACGAAGAACAGGGGCCTTAGTGGGCTTTTGTGGCACAGGAACTTCCTCTGGCACCTTTCCAGGAAACAAGTTTATAAGAGGAGCATATTGGTCCTGGCGAAATCCCATTTTAGCGGCAAGCTCCTGAGCACGCTTAACAGCTTCAATACTTTGTATACTAGAAAGTTCAGGAACAGATGCCATGCCACCTGCTTGTGGCTGTCCAGAAGCAAATGAAATTGATGTTGCCCCAGCAGCAATAACAGCAGCTGATATCGATGGAGCTGACTCCTGTGCTACTTGAGTACTAGAAGACTGTGGTTTTGTTACAGCTATCCCTTTATTATCAGAACCTGAGGTCTTACTCAACTGCATCAACAAATTTAAGAAAAGTTAAAGTGCAACAGGACATTATAAAGTACAAGAGAGAGTGAGAAAGTGATTGTAGAACATCAAAAAATTCAAGTGTGTGATAGATATGCCATAGTTGGGAGTTGGTTGGTACTTGGTACTTACCTGTGGTATCTTCTTCAGCTTCTCCGAGAGTTCCTTCTGCATTTGTAAAGCTTTTTTAGCTTTTGCTAAAGCATCAAGGGATAGACTTCCACTTTTCCCAGCAGCTGAAGATGTCCCATCTGTACTAGATTTTCCAGGAACCTCATGAGATCTGGTAATACTAACTCCCTTATTTTCATTTGTGTTTGAAATTGAAGATACCTTGGTAGGAAGAGGATGAACATGGGCCATAGAATTCTCAGCCGCAATGCTTTCTGTCTTAATGAATGATTCCTGGGCAGCACCCTACAAAAATGAAAACAGATTAGCATGTCAATATCGTAGTTCACGGTATGTCAACATTTGGAGAAATTACATAAAGACCACTAGAGAAAAAGCATTGATATTGATGAGACAAAAAAACAAATAACCGCCACAAAGATCAATGAGGTTATAAAAAAATCATAGAAAATATGAGGATGCAATTTTTTTGCATAAAAAGCATCAGTTCCATAGGAAAACTCATGCACTATAAAAAGTTCAGACTCCAAATGCCACCAAGCATAAGAGCAAACAAAACACCGATCAAAAGCCAATTAATGTAAGTCAAAATCACATAGTAAGATACATCCTCGTAGAGCAAGCTGCATCTTATCTCAAACAGCCATTTGAAGTGAAACCCAACCAATCTACAACAAAATTCCTATCCATCTCTTCCTAGCTAGTAAATAGTGTAATATACATTGGAGCAGCAGCAATTCATCATAAGAAAAAAAAAATGAGCGAACTTTGCTTCTGGTAACATGCTCGAGCACACAACCTATGAGGAGAAATCCCAAAACCCCAAACAATAAACCCCAAACAATAGTCTTCAACCTCACCACTCTGCTACCTATGAGGAGAAATCCTAAAACACCAAACAATAGTCTTCGATCCTCACTATTCTGCCACCATCTAATCTGAGCATGCTACACTACCATTAACCAATTCAACCAATAATGCTAATGATAAAGGAGAAATTTGAAAAATATATAAGAAAAAACTTACATTCTCGGTCGTCAGGCTGCCATTAGCAATACTGTCACCACGAGACGGCTCATAATCATTCACTTCTACTTGTTCTTCTTTTTTAACATTAATTTCACTTGATAAAGCTCCTTTCAAGTTTTCAGTAATACCATAACCATCATCCTTCTCCTCGTATTCTTCTTCTTGCTTAACTTTATCACCAAATCTCCTCCTTTCTCTCTTCTGTTCCGATACCGAAACCCTAGCTCTCTTTTCACTCTCAGCAGCAGCTCTATCCTCACTACCTCCTCTCTCTTTCCTCTTCCTCCTATAGACTTCTTCTTCTTCACCATCCTCCTCTATAACCTCCCTTTCACGCGACTTCTCCCTCTCTCCCCTCTCACGCGACTTCTCCCTCTCCCGATCTTCTCTCGGTTTCGATGATTCACGATCTCTAGAGCTCTCTCTATCCTCGCGCTTCGACGATGATGATTTGTGATGGTCACGCTCCGATCGGTGGTGGTGGTGGTGACGGCGACTGTGAGAATCGGAGTCTCGCTCTCGCTCTTTATCTCGGGATCGGTTTTTATGTTCACGGTCTTTGGTGGAGTCACGGTGATCGCGGTCGTCTCGAGAGCGTTTCGCGGAGGATCTATCCTTATCGGAGGAGCGATCCATGACTTAGGGTTTCAAGTGCTGTTGCTTATTGCAGCGAGCCTCCTCTGTACTCTTTATCTTCGAGAGAGTTGATTGGGAGCAACGGCAGCAGATGAGATTTTATTAGTATGATGGATCTTTGAAGCGGGTCGGAGGTTTTTCTTGGGGTTTATTTGAACCGACTATGATCATATGCAAATTTTAATTTTTATTATTTCTTATTTGATATTTACATTTTTATTTAAATCTATATAACTTTTATTTTACAAGATTGCTATATCATGGACCCTATCTATATTACAATATAGACTAAGGTCCCTCACACGTGTGTGACTTATAGGTAAAATACATTTCTTTTTTTACGTTTTTAGCTCTTTAACGTTTTCTTCCCTCTTTCTTTGATTTTGTAGTGTATGTACACTTCAACACCATGATCAAGATCAAGATTAGGACCATCAACACCATCAACATTCGAAGGTTTCAAAAGATGCATATTTCTGGTGTTGTCTTGTGGTGAAAAATTGGTGTTGAGATCGATTATTGTCAAAAATTTTTTAGCTCTTTTTTTTTCTGCTCCTACCTGTGGTGTTGTCACCACTGTCTCCGCCGCCTTTGTTGTTAGCTTGTTTATTCCAGTCTTTATGATGAGACTTCTTATTTCTTGGCTTTATCTCCATCGCATAAACCCCATATTGCGATTTGTATTCATTTTTTTATAGATTCTTTTACTGTTTTTAGCAGTCTTTTAAGCTGTAATCTTCTGGTCCTATTGTCCTTTTGTCTCTTTGACACTTGCAACCTCAAGAATTGGTCTCGATCACATCTGAGTTTTTATTGCTTTCTCTTGATTCAAGTCTAGTTTTAAAAATTTTTGCTATGATTTGGAATTGAGAGAAAGGGAGAAATAAAGAGATTTTTTTTTCTTTCTCAATGTGGGGATGCAGGTGAGTTCTTAATTTTGGTTGATAGTCAGATACTTTCTCAAGATCAGTGCATTGAAGTTGATTCGTAGTTTTTTATGAACATCAAGTGGATATATAATGGACTTGTATGTTGTGTCTTATGAACTTATAGTTTTTTATTGATTTACATAGATTACAGAGTAATAAATTAGAGTATTAAAAATGAAACTATTGTTTCTTGTTTCATTCTCACCAGCCTTGCCTTTTTTTTTCTTTTGATACTTTTCATTTGATCTTCCATGTTTGATTGATCCCTGGTTTTTTTTAATTTTTTTGTACATTGTATATATAAGCTAAATGATTCTGACAGATTGGCCAACTCCTCTTTCATCACTCCTGCGGTTTGGAATTGTTGTCTGCTATGAAGTTAAAATTACGGTAATTTTTATTTCTATAAAAAGGCATTGATTGATAAGTAACTGAAATTCTAGATACCTATATGCATGTTCTATTTACCCATTATGTGTACTTTGCATGTATATATATTATTCTTTATTATATATACCCACCTGATGTCTACTTGAAGTCATTCTCTTGATCTTAGCCTTCCGAAAGAACAAGTTAGTCTCGCTGAGTGGGATCTTCATTGCCAAAACAAAGAAATTCTTGAAGACATGTTTAAAGAAGTTCGCAAACACAACTCATAAAGTACTGGTCCCTAGAAGCTTCAGACAGTTCAAGCCTCAACATACAAATTGAAGACAGCAACGTTGCAGCCTCAATGCTAGAAGCAATCAAAATTCCACATATGGGTTGATTTCGTTTTTTATTTAATGAAACTGAAGTGTACAGTTACTGAACTTGTATGTTGTGTTCAATGAATTTATAGTTTTTTATTGATAAACTTATATAGAATAATGAACTAAACTATTAAAAGTGATGAACCAACAGTTTATTACTAATGAACCTTCATAATTTAATTAATAAACATATATTATTTGGTCAATTAATATATTAATTTTTATAATATTTAATATTAATTTTTACTTAATATTAATATATTTAATTAATAATATTAATTAATAATATTGTTAAGAAATGATACCAACGCCCACTCTTGAACCATTAGCTATCTGAGCTATATCAGAATTGCATTTGACAAAGACTTCTGGTTGTTCAATGAAGTGAATAGTTAATGAACATATATGTTGTGTTTAATGATCTTGTAGTTTTTTATTGATGGATCTATATAAAATAATGAACTAGAGTATTAAAAGTGATGATCCTATAGTGGATAACTAATGAACCTTCATGATTTAATCATTGAACATATATTATTTGACCAATTAACTTATTAATTTTTATTTAATAGTAATATATTAAATTAATATAGTAATATATTTAATATATATACACACACTTAATAGGTAAATTGTTTGATGAATCTAAGGTATATAGTTAATAAACATGTATGTTCTATTCAATGAACTTATATAGAATATAAGAATACTAATTTAAAATATTAAAAGTGATGAATTTATAGTTAATAACTAATGAATTTTCATGATTTAATCAATGAAACTATATTATTTCTTGTTAAAAAAAACTATATTATTTGACCAATTAATCTATTAATTTTTATAATATTAATATTAATTTTTAGTTAATACTAATATAAATTTTTATTTATATTTCTATTTAATAAATTTATATTTTTATTTAATATTAATATTAATTTTTATAATATTAACCTTCACCTATGAGTTCATTCACCTTTACTTACAAATTTATTAATTTTTACCTACATATTCATTAACATTCATCTACATGCTCATTGATTTTCTTCTACAAGCATGGGACCCATTTCTATACTATCAATATAAGCAAATTTGTATGCCCTGAACACATACTTATCCACATCTAAGCCATTCCCTGCAAATGTTAACAGCAGACAACAACGTACATATAAATGTCATAAAACTTATGGCAGTAACTATAATTGATTGCATCCTCAGGGCCCAAGTTTTGAATTAGGATGTAGAGCTAAAGTATATTTTGTCAAGACTGATCTGTCTGTGAGCTTGAATTTGGTTATTCGACCAACTTGCCCAGCTATATCAGATGATGATGATATAATTTTTCAAACTTTTTGTATTACTTCTTGAAACTAAATTTTAGTATTTTACATATTTAAACTTATTAAAAATCAAGTATTTAATGGTATTGTATGAATTAACTAAAATTGAAAAATAAAATTTAAGAGTGAAAAAGGATTTACGATAAAAATCTAAAATTTTAATAAAAAGTTTTGAGAGCGTCGAAAATAATCATGTAAAATTAAGGGGAAAAATTATACATCAGCCAATATAATATGATTTTCCTCCAAAAAAAAAATTGTCAGTTGATTACTTAATCAAATATTTATACCATGTCTGAATGCAAGATCATAAATTTAGATAAACTTACTTATTTGGTAATAATATATAAATTTGTATCAACGAGAATATAAAATAAATTCATAATAATTTTAAAAAATCAATTAATGAGAAAAAAATAATCTCTAAATATTTGTTATTTGAAATTTTATATATTTAAAATTTAAAAATTAAATATTTTGCATTCAAATGCAAAGTTAATTATAATTTATATAATTCTAATAATTTTATAATTTTATATTCTAATAATTTCATCCGACCTGTATGGACTGCAAATAAAACCTAGTAGTTGCTTCACACACTCATACTGCCTTCTGCATCAGATAAAATGGTGTCCAAGCTACTGGGATAATTAACATGTGCTGTGTGCTAGTTGCTGTAACTCCAATGTTCCATCTCAATCCCCCTTGAGTTCAAGGCAGACCCCATTGAAAGTCTATGAGAACTGCGCTTCTGCTGAGAATTTCTCATATGACTTCTAACAAAAAGCATCAGCTTTCTCCAGTTGATAGATCAATTCTACCACAGAAGACTCATTTTATGCATAGCTACTCTATGGATTTAAAACAGACATCTCCAAAGCTTCCTCTGGTTGGTTTAAATTCTGAAAGTGCCTGATGATCTCCCATGTATTTAACAAGGCACCAACATCCATTCTTGCAGTTTGTTTTTCAGAATTTTGATGATTTTAGGCCTTCATATCACTTAAATGGCTGCCAGTATGACTATCAATGACTAAAGCTGCAAAAAGCGTATCTTTTAACAGAAAACAGCAATTGTCAAGTTCTGAATTTGTAAAAGAAACTATGATGTTCAGGACAAGTACAATAGCACAAAAAATAAATAAATAAAAGGCAAGGATGTAAGTCACAACTGTAATTTTGATTGTTATTTCAAAAGGTAAATCAAAATCTCGGGCATTTTACAGAGTACAGCACCTTAGGTTAGTTTGTTCTTCTCCAGTTTGCATTCTTTGATGAGTACTACCATCTAAACAATAACTTAGTAGAAATTTACCGGATTAGCTTTTCTTATGAGAGTACTCCTCTTCTTCATGAAAATGAAGCATAAAAGAATGCATATTTTTTATCTTCCATCACTGTTGATCGTGTAATCTCCAGAGTTCTTTTGCCGTAAAGATGACTCGCTGGACTTAAAAAACTAGCCAGTTGGTGAAAGTGCCAAATCCATAGCAACTCCATCACTCTCCACCATGTCTCTAACCTCACTAAGAAGCCTTTTTAATTCCTTTGGAAGTTCTCTGCGCACAAAGTCAGAACGCTCCTTTGTCATTGATGACTCTTTGAACAGAGTTTCAGTCACAGAATGGTATTCCTGAAGCCACTCCCTGTCATCCCTTTGGTTGAATTGCTCATCAGAGAAAACTAGAGAACTTTCCTGCCGCCATCTGTTTAGATAATATTTTTCTGGAAGTTGAAAGTAGTTTTTCTGTATGAATATTCGAAGAGCATGCCTGCACAATATACCCGAAGATTCAAATTCCTTACAGGAACAGTGTATCTGCTCATCTTCTGGTATCCATATGACCAAATGTTCACCATCCATCTTCCTGAAGTGATGTATAAGATAGGATCCATCAGCCATTTCGGATAGAGCATATTGCATGGCCAGTACCAATTCATGCTGCAAAGCACTAAAGGCAAAAGGGGTGAGAATACCACGTGCATGCTCTTCAATAGGTATGCAAGTCTTCATAAGCACATATTGCATCTCTTGATGTGTCTGGTTCAAACAATTGGCAGACGTACCGACCTGCAAGAATGCCAAGGAAAGAAAAACTCAACTAACAAAATCAATTCCCATTGAAGAGATACTAGAACAAATTTGTTATCAACATACCTGCTCAAAGAAGCTTCGTAAACACGTCTGTGAACTGCAGACTCCTTTCAAAAATGCATCCACAGACTTCAAATATGCTGATGTTGCCATTTGAGCAAGAAAGTAGCCTCTCACATAGGATAGAGCCCAGGATGCCCGCAAAGAAGTGAGCAAAGCAATGTGTTTATCTGAACCAAGTCCAAACACGGAAAGCATTTGACTCCATCGAATTTCAAATTCTTCTGTGCTCTCAATATGATATAACTCATCAAACTTGGATTTAAATTCTGCATATTGAGTGCCAAGAGGAAGAGAAAACCAACTGTATACCTTCGGTAGAATGTTACACATACAAATAACATGTTTAGTGCTGGGCAATTCACTACTTATGGCATCCTTAAGCCCCATATCGAGGTCAGATAGAATTGTCTGCGGACATTTCCCTTTCATAAAATGGATAAAAGCCTGTTTCAAATGCCAGAAGTATGATAATCATAAGAAAAATATATCAAGGAGATGTCTAAAATCAACACAGAGGACTCATGTACCCAACCTGCAGAGCCCATGCAAAGGAACGTGGTGTTTCATCCTGCAACAGAACACATCCAAAAAATATGATTTTTCCATTATTTTCAACTCCAAGCCATGCACCAAAAAGCATATCATACGTGATTGAGCGATAACTAGTGTCAAAATAAACCACATCACCAAATAATGTGTATGCACGTACAGCATCTCCATACGACCATGCAATGTTCTCAACCTTATCATTCTCATCCATTGTATATTCATAAACAAAATCTTTATCCACCACTTTTGTAGCCTTGCATGCCTCGAGAAGTTCCATAGTATCATTTTCTCTTTTTTCTGTGAGTAAGGCATCATTCTCTTGAACAATTTTCTTGCGGTTTTGAACAAAATTCCTAACATCTCTCTCCAAAAAAGGTAATTGTCCACCTTGAATACCCTTTTCCAACTCCAACACCTTCACAATGCGATGTATTGGAAACCCAGCTTTAGATAGCAATAGAATCCTCTCCTGATCAGCCTCTTGAATTTTCCGGTATGCTGGAAGAAGCCGCACTTGGTCATCTTCCAAAAGTTCATGATTATGCACATTACTAAATTGCACAACAAACCATTGAAAAACCCCATCAACAACTTCCTTCGACAAATACATTTTCGCATCACATCCACACCGCACTGATTTCCTATCTCGATGATGCTCCCCGGTAGGCTTTTTCCTAGCTGGTGCAAATCCAGAACGATAACAAACAAAATCGCGCCTATATATACCCAATTGAGGGCTCAGTCTAGACCTTTCTTTCCTAATGGAAAAACCATTTCTCCTAGCAAAATTTCCATAATACTCGAAAGCATCGTCATCACTCTTAAAAACCATTCCTACATATGGGGCAACCATAGGCTCAGATTGAAAAGTGTTATTCTTAACCAACTGGGATGCCATTGATGTTTCTTCAGAATCTCCATCATGAGTTATATAACATTTCCAATCCCCACACGGGCATTGCTGCCTCCTCATCCATATATTTTTTGACTGTACTGAGGTCATTAATTACACTCAACTGAAACCTATATGCACTATCAGCTACTGTAACTCAAATCTTCAAGTTATCCTAGAGCTAATAGTATAAACCCTTCAATGGCAATGAAAACAGAAGGACAAGAAAATTAAAAACAGGCATACAAATTCAACTAAAAGAAAACTTCTTGAAACAAACAAATATTTACCAAAATTCTTGCCATTCTTGAATTTTGCTTGATACAATGGCTATAAAGAAAATGACACTGAACATAGAACACAATAATTAAAGAACCAACAAGAAATGGAAAATGAATCCTTTACCTTCAAATAGGGAAGGTTGGCAAGTGGTCAGTGCAAAGAAAGCAAGAATTTGAAAGCAATAAAGCCCACTTCACACTCCACTTTACATGAGTAGATTGGGGGGTTTTAGGGTTTTAACATAATTCAAGAAAAAGAACATATCATGTGGGCATGATAACTGAAGTATAAAAAGAACCCAAAAAAAATATATATCATCAAGAAATGCAACTCTTGCTTCTAAATAATTAGGAGTTAGCCAGTTGACGCATACACAGACAGAAACACAGTGACAGCGACCGTGTCACAGTTGAATATACTTGAGTAGTTTTTTCTAGAAATAGATGACTATTTTCCCTCTTCCTGAGACAGGCTAAAGTAGCAATTTACCCCCTTAAATTTGTAGCAATGGTCAATTAGCCCAAAAATTAACTTCTTGAATAATTATCCCACCAAACATGACAAATATGGCCCATTAGTTCAGATTAGCTTTTCAGAAAAGTTTAGTTCAGTCCAAAACAACTTTTTTTAACTAATTCACCACAAAACTTTTATATATTAACTAATTAGGTTCAATTTATCAAATTTTAAAATATGTACGACATGAATTAGTAAAAATTAAATTTAAAATTTTATTTTTTAGAAATTAATATTCAATTTAAAAATTAATTAATTAATTAAAACTAAAATATATAAAAATATAATTAATTTTCAATTTTTTTACATAAATTTAAATTAAAATGATTATTTTAAAAAAAATTAAAAACTAAAAAATTAAGTTGCTTCTATTTAACTTAATCTTTTATTTTTACTCTCATAGTTTTTATATGTCTTAATGTCTATTTAGCATTTTTTAAAGCCATAAAAATAATTATTTAATTACATATATGAGCACTATTTAATCATAATTAAAAATTTAAATGGATGAAACTTAAATTTTTGCTTTTGAATTTAAAAAAATTATAGACATTTTAATTTAAATTCATGTAAAAAATCTAAAAATTATATTTCTATATTTTTATTTATTTTTTAAATTGAATGTTAATTCCTGAAAAAATAAAATTTAAATTTAAATTTTTACTAATTCATGTCTTACATATTTTAAAATTTGAAAATTGGATCTAATTAGTCAACGCATAAAATTTTATGGGGTGAATTAATAAAAAAAGTTATTTTAGAATGAATTGAATATTTCTGAAAAATTCATCTAGACTAATTGGACAAATTTACCAAATTTGTGAGATAATTAGTCAAAAAGTTAATTTTTGAGCTAATTAGGGTAAATTGCTACTTTAGCCTCTTGAGACCCGATAGAAAAGGAAAAACTCTCTGTTAGTTTCTTCTTTATTGGGCTATGGGTTTGTAGTTTCTTTTAAACCGTTTCTTGCAAATGGGTTCTTGGTAGGCCTGTTGAACAGGGTACCTGCATGGCCCTTGAACTTGTCGGAAAAATTCCGACTTTAGAATAGGCTTCCAAGTCCGATCCCAGTCAGGTCTAGCCGGAGCTAAGTCGGGTTATAATGCTTTTAAACAAATGTTTGGTCAAAGTAACAAGTAATTTGAATTTTCTGGGAGTTTTTTCTACAGAAAAATAAGTGCTAATTTATCTTTTTATAAGTGCTAATTATTCCGGCTCAAATTCTGAAATAATTCGGATGTCATTTGACTATTGTATGCCAGTAATAGTGTACTAGTCATTTCCTTCCAAAATACTTTATGGTAGTGAAATCAAATTCTTTCAAAGAGATACAAGTTCCAATTCTTTCAACACGAAAATAATAGGAAGTCATATGGCTATTAGATACTGAAAATATCAAATGCAAAATTTTTTTTTAAAAATGGTAAGTTGATCAGTTGGAGAACAGTCCAGTAGTTATTTGGTTTCATAAACATTTCAAGGTAGTAAAATCTAATTCTTTCGAGGAGGTAGTTCATATTCTTTCAAGGACATTTGCAAGTTTAAATTCGCGATACATTTTGGTCTTCTAAAGAAGTGACATTGTTTTGCTACAGCTGCATGCCTGCATTCTGTCAAAGGTTGCAATTCATGATATCATTTAGGCTTCTTTTTCCATTTCAAGAAAGGGATTTGTGCATGCATGCCATTGGTTAAAATTCTAGTGTCAATGTTAATGTTCGCACAAAAAACTTGAAAAACATATTAACAAGACTGTCTGCATGACAAAGTTAAAGAGTAGAAAATTCATGTATCGTGCAAGAAAGTCCCTGGTTCAGTAGATAACAAATAGGGGATATAATATAACATAATATAGTATAACAGAAATAGCCGAAAAATCTGAAATGAACAACAAAAAACGACGAAAATACATGTATAGGCCAAGGGTATGTGCTCCTTGGATTCGCTTTTGACAAGATTTCATTCAAGAACTAAATCTAACTAATCCTGGAAAAATGATAGGCATATGATATCAGCAACAAATTTGAATTCAACCCTTCTGTACAGTATAATATACTCGTCTAACGTCAATCTGCCCTTGATTTTGTGTTCTGAAAACATGTAGCGTTGATGCAGTCTACCTCATTTCCTCTCTGACCATTTGAGCAAAAACTTTGCTCATTGAAACACCTGCGAGATCTCCCATGTTTCCCATGCTGACCTGCGCAGCAGAGACACTGGCCTCGAAACTATTGGCACGATTAAGCTGTGTAGTCTGCACACCGTTATTGTGGCTGGATCTCCCTTCATTCCCCTGAAGTTGAAGTGCATACTCCAAATTCCACAACACATCTCCCATAGAAGGCCTGTAAATGCTGCATTCCGCCAAGCATTTCTCTGCTATCTCTCCAAACTTCTTCAAAGAATCCGACTTTATTTGGCCTTCGAGAAGAGGATCTACTATTTCCTCCAGTTTCCCTCTCCTGTGAGACTTCAGTGCCCATTCAACTAAATTTACCTGTTCTCTTGGTAGTGATGGATCGATAACGGGTCTCCCATAAAGAACTTCAAACATGACCACTCCAAAGGAGTAAACATCAGACTTCTCTGTCAATTGCTGTCTGATCAAGTACTCCGGATCAAGATATCCGAAGCTTCCTTTTACTGCTGTGCTAACATGTGACTGATCAATCTCAGGGCCAGTCTTTGAAACACCGAAATCAGCTACCTTGGCCATGAAATTCTCATCTAGTAGTATATTTGCAGACTTGACATCACGGTGAATGATTGCCTTTGCAGAGCCAGTGTGGAGATAATGAAGTCCTTTTGCTGCTCCAATGCATATCTCAAGCCGCTGTCTCCAACTTAAGCTGGGATTATTTGATCCATACAAATGATCTTTGAGGGTTCCATTCTCCATGAACTCGTATATTATGATCAGCTCATTTCTTTCATCACAGTATCCAATCAAAGAAACCAAATGCCTGTGCCTGAATTGAGATAACATTTCAATCTCAGTCTTGAATTCTGCAATGCCTTGTGATTGAGAAGTCCCCCTTTTCACTGCCACCCTTGTCTCATCTCTCAAAACTCCCTTGTAAACCTTCCCAAAACCACCAACACCAAGAACCAAACTTTCACTGAAGTTATCAGTAGCCTCTTGAATTGCCACAAAAGGGAAGCGATACCCAAATTTTGAAGTGGAAAATATGGTAGTCCCATTGGAGAACTTACTCTCTGTATCACCTAAATTCATGGCTAAGTGATTTTCTGCCTCCAGATGTCCTAGTCTCTTTCTTCTACACAACATAAAGATAACTAAAGCAAAAACAATAAGAACAAACAAGCCCACAGCCACACCAACTATTAGAATGACGCTCATCTTGGAACTTCCTGAGGAAATGGAGTCCAAGACATCAAGACTGTCCTTTGAATTGCTTATTTTCATTATCTCCAACCCGTTAAGAATGGCATTTGGGTAAGGGCTGTTGATAGAAGGACCAATGCTAACATTTAGCGTTCGGCTATTACTTGCCCTTGTGATCACGTCCATAGAACGCGGAGCACCCACATTAAGAAGATCAAGATATTGAAAAACTGAAGAGGAACCAATGTACACACTGAAGTAGAAGTTTGCAAGACCAACAGTCAATATATTACAAAAATGGAACCGAACCAGATACTCAAAACCAGGATCAACATCAAACAGCCATGTCACATTAAAATTGATGTTAGAATTACCATCTGTACTCAGTACAGTTGCAGTTCCATAGACAGAAGCTGGAGCAGTATTCTCTGTTGGCTCCCCCATTGTAAAATTGACAGCTTTGACATTTGACACAAACTTTCCTATGTTTCCATGTCTAAGATACTGACCATCACTACTCCATAGTCTCCATAAAGTATCATTTTGAGGTAAAACAGTTTCATTGCCCATATTCACCCTCTGAACCGTTTCTAATGCCTGCTTCCATATGCTTTGATTGTTGCCATGGACACCAACTATGGTAGCACCAGGAGGAATGAGCTCATCAGGAAGTGAAAAAACTTCCAGGGCATTAACAAAAGCAAATGAATTGGCAAAAGGAGTGAAAGTGAGGACTAGCCTATTTGAAGTTACATTAAAAGAGTATTCCCTGACCTCAGGATCAGTCTTTTGTGTGTATTCCTTTATGAGAGTGAAATTTTGGGCAGAAACTGAAAATTTTGCAGTGCTGAGATTATGATTTCCAGTGACAAAAGGGTAGAAATAAAGGCGAACCCAATGCCTTCCAGGTTTATTGATTGGAAAAGTGTAATGAGAGACTTCAGTGAATAATCTGGCAGTTTGAAAAAGAGAAGGGTCATATGATGAAGATGGAATAGAATTAGAACTACCATTAACTGAAGTGTTGTTCGTGGTTGAAAGGAGTTGAGAATAAAATTGATCAGACACAAACACACGATCTCCTACTGATCTATTAGTAGATGATCCACAATCTATCAAGTAGTTGTCTGTAGGATCATATCCTGATGAAACACATAAAACACATAATATAGAAAAAACCCAGATGAACAGACCAGAACTCCCACTAATCACCATGACCAGAGAGAGATTGAAGGAAAACACAGATTACAAAATCAAATATAAACTCAAGATGGTAAAAGAAGAGAGCAAGAACAAGTTGAAAACTGATGTCACAGAAACGGCCAAAGCTGGGATTTGTATGGGAAATGGAAAACAAATGGCAATCTGAGTACCACTAATAATCAAAACCAGAAAAAAACAGACCACCCACTTGAAAATATCAGGAACCCAACAGGATTAAAGAAGAAAAAATCAAGAAAAAGAGAAGGGTAAGCTCAAAATCACTAGAAATATTGACCAGAACAAGAAAGCATTAAAATTCAACAAAAGCGCACACACATTCAGTCATGTCATGACATCGCTGCAGCAACGTGTTGCAGCAAGACTTGCATTTAATTAACCAATTCGATAGCAACCCAAAAGAAAAAAACAATTAAAAAATAAAAAAATATAAACTTTCCTTTCGGCATAAACGTACTGACTTGACAAATGCATAGAACCATAGAGTGAAAACAAAAACACAGTAGAACTCAAAAGTGTCTAGAATGGAGAGTCTAAAGTAGGTTGAACAGACAGCCAAAAAATATTTATAAAAACAAAAAAAATCATTAAAGGATTTGAGGAAGACAGCTATATCTGACATAGATGGATTTGGTTTTGGTCACCTTCTCCGTGTGAATGGATAAATGGGTTGTTGGTCTGCTTGCATTTGGTTTGGTTTTGTTCCTTTCTTCTTTTTGCGGATGGCATGTTGTTTCTTGTGTTTTCCAATACTACTGGCTCCTCCTCCAATATTTTTTTTTTAATTTAATTTCATGTTGATTTATTAATTTTATTTTGTATATGCTAGGCATTATTAGAATTATTATAAAATTTAAAGTGATAGAAATTAATTTTATAAAATTATGGTAATAAAATTAAAATTTTAAGTATATTTTATACCGTTTTAATAAAAAATTGACTATTAGACCACTTGTGTCACTTGCTAGTATTTTTATATCTACGTGCGCAGTAAAAATGAGAAAGTCAAAAGTTTGAAATTATAAAAAATTTTACATTCAGAAGAAAACTACAGAAATGTTTAATTATTATACTATGGTCAAAATTTTAATTAAATGAAATTTTGCTTCCAATTTACATCATATATTTTACCTCATTTTTGATAAAAAAAAATCAAAAGATTGCTTTTACTTTATAGCAAATAAATCACAATTTATAGAAAATTTTATATAAATAATTAAAATCATATATAACACAAACAATGTTCAAGATTAATGGCCAATAAAGCTTGGATCATGGGTTCAAATTCTGGTGGTGCCCAAAATTAAGGATCTTAGTCCTGAATACACCAAAATATTTAACATTCTATATATAATAATAATAATAGATAATATAATAGTTATTATGATAGATAGATATTAGAAAGATGTTGTGAGATATATATATATATATTGATAATATTCCTAATTTTTTTTATATTTTAATTTTATTGCCAATTTTTTTATTTTTAAGTATCGAGTTTTCTTTCCCTTTTCTCCTATCCCAGAGTGTAAATAGCCAAATAATAATAATAGTAATATTCTTTGTGCAAATTAATTTTTCATGTCTTATTGCTTGTGTTCATGCTCACACTAAAAGACTTAAGGTTGATATCAAATTCAAATTTTTTGTAACAAGAATAATGTGGCTTAATTTATGGGGTTCCTATAATATATAAATTCCAGCTCAAAAAATAAAATTTGACTATTCTAAAATGAAATTCACATGTGAAAAATTTATAAAGACTATTAGATTTTGACCATATAATAATATAACCACTAGACTTTTGGAATGTATGATAAATAAGGTCAATGTTAGAATTTGATGGCTAACAACATTATATAGTAAACAATCAGGGATGAGATTTGAGGGGTGGCAAGATTCTTTACTCTTAAAAAAGAAAAAATTTGGACATATTTTCTTGCGGCTCACTAGAGTTATGAAATCTGAGTTATAAAATCTACCCTCTGTGGTGGTGTATAAAAAATAAATTTCAAATACTAACTACTAACAATTAATAACTAAGAGTATATTTAATAATAATTTTTATTTTAAAGAATATCTTTTGTACAATAAAGAGCATCTCAAATAATTTTTAAATATAAAGAGTGAAAAAAGTTATAAAATTTTAATAAACTCTTTATATTTTTAATCTTTATTTTTCTTTATTCAATAAATATCAATATTTAATTTTTTTCCCAATTTTTTTTTATAAGATTTCTCTCTATTTATTTAATTCTTTCCCACTATTTGATAAAAGAGAAAAATCTTTCAATAAATAGATAAATATTAATTAATATTTTGCATAGAAAATTGAAATATTTTAGAGTAGAAAGTGAAGTTTGACTCTCTACATGTGAAGAGTCAAACCAACTCTCTGCTCTAAAATAAAAATATGAAGAGTATATTGTAGACTATTTTTTTAGTTTGACTCTTCAAAATAAAAAATTTTACTCAAATAAGGAGTTTATTGGAGATACTCTGACAACTCTCTTCTCATTCTCTAGCAGCTCTCTCCTCATTCTGTTGATACTGAATTTTGTATCAAGTTAAAAAAAATAAATAGGTAAGAACTTTAACCATTAAAACGAAGTAAAGTATGAAAAACCAAACTTATATTTATTAAAATCTAAAATGTAATAAATATTTATAAATATAAGTATATATTATATAGATATTATAAGGTCTAGTCCAACAACTTAAAGTTTTTTTTTTGTAACAATTTTTATGTCTTTTGAGAAATTTTAGGCATATTACGACTGATTTTATTTATTTTGATTATTACATGTTGATGAATGATATCATTTTTTTTATAGGTATATGTTGAGTCATATTACTAGTTAAATTTTTTTTTTATATATATATTGCATTATTAAGTTCATGCTCTAATCAAATTAAAGACAAACTAGTGTTAAAAAAAAAAATTAAAGACAAACTATAAATGCATACAGCTGTAGCTGTTTTTATTAGGTGGTCGGACTAAATCCAATCATATTTGAGGCTTTTATCGAGAGACCAAGCCTAATTTGAATTACTAAATTTAAAAGGGTTATTTATAAATTAAATTATGAACTTTAGTGTTTTTTTTTTGCAGTTTAATTATAATATTTTAATTTTAAAAAAATAAAATATCAACATAGAGCATCTTTAATAGTATTTTTTATTTTAAAAAATATTTTTTACACAATAGACAACAACTCAAAGAATTTTTAAATATAAAAAATAAAAAAATTTGTACAACTCCAATAAACTATTTATATTTTTAATCTTCATTTTGCTTTATCCAATAAACATTAATGTTTAATTTTTTTCTCATTTATTTTTACAAAATTTCTCTCTATTTATTTAATTTTTTCCCACCATTTGATGAAAGAGAAATTTTTTTTCAATAAATAGATAAATATCAATTAATATTTTGTATAGGAAATTGAAATATTTTAGGATTGAAAGTGAAATTTGATTATTTACATGTAGAGAGTCAAACAAACTCTCTACTCTAAAATAGAAATGTAGAGAGTATATTGGAGATTATTTTTTTGGTTTGGCTCTTCAAAATACAGAATTTTGCTCAAATAAAAAATCTATTGGAGTTGCTCTTACAATCTTTGACAATTCGAAACACCGACCACAATTCTGGTGGTCTCCTGCTTGCGTGTCAGGCCATTTCCTTCCATGCTGGATAATTTTTTCCACGTCGAAACTCTGCGTTTTACCAACTTAAATGCATCGTTTTCATAAACAAATTCAATCATCTTCTTCTTCGTCTTCTTCCTCCTTGGAGGCTGCTTCTCAATCTTCTTTGCTAAGGAGTCTTCACGAATGGCAACATGAACCTTCTAGTATATCCTCTATGTTTTTAGGTCTAACACCTTTCTTTATATACTCGCTGAAGTGAGACTGGTACTTCTCTGGCTCATCTTCCATCAACATTTGCATAAACCCCAACAATATTAAAAACACAAAGCGCAATCTAAGCATAAAGATTGTCATGCAGAGCAACACCACTGGATATCTAGATTACTACAACCCACCCTCATGTACGCAACAACATGGCCACCATAGATGTACTTTCGATGAACTTCAACATCAAACTGCTTACTATCCTTGTTGAATCCTGCAAAACTCTTGTCACTGTGGGGACTATCAAGTCCACCATCCAATACTCCCTAATAAAATAAGTGATCCATTTTCAGTTAAGACATATAAATCCAACAACGTCTTGGAACACATCATTGCTATATTTCCATTAGACAACTTTAATCAATAATAAACATAAATTGCAGATGAATTCTTTAGCCACTAACCTAAATACCACGTTCTCTACCTGTAATAAACAAATCAACAATTACAAAAATTTCACTTCAAAATAGAATCCATCACATGAACCCATTTTAGGAAACTTGAAAGTTAAACAAGCCTGAACACAATTAATCACCCAAAACACAAAGAACCCAACATGGGTTCTAAAGATTATCTCCATAAAGAACTGTAACTTTACACCCAAATCAATACAAACAATTAAGATTAACAAGAAATTGACCAACACCCACAAATAATATAACATAAAATTCAAATAATGTTTATACCTGCAACCCAAATCAACGAAGATGACATGGGTTTTGAAGAATTTTGTTCATTATTAACCATAAGATACTTTGAATAAAACTTCAAATTAAGGAGGGATAAAAAGAGAGCTTATGGATAAAGATTAGAAGATTCACGCAAAAGAAAAAATTCACATCAACATCATCTACCCACCAAAAATAAATCGCGAATCCTTCGTTCCTCTCTATCAAGATTCCACAATGAAAAAAAAAATAAAAACTACAGGGTTCGCTTTTTTTGTGTTTTTAATTTTATCCATTGCCTGCCACAGATTTTAGAATCTTTATTTTGTTTTAGTTATGTTCAAAGGAAGAAAAATAAGAAAAGGAGGGGTTCGTGTTAGAAGAAGATGATGATGAAGACGAAGAAGAATATGACTGAATTTGTTTACGAAAATAGTACGTTTTGGTGGGTAAAACGCAGAATTTTGACGTAGCAAAAATTGTCCAATGTGAAAGGAAATGGCCTGACACACAAGCAGGAGACCACCTGAATTGTAGTCGGTGTTTCGAATTGCCAAAGATTGTAAGTTGGTGTTTTATTTTGTCAAAATTAAAATATTATGATTAAACTGTAAAAAATACTAAAGATCATGATTTAATTTGCAAATAGCCCAATTTAAAATTGTCCTCTTTTAAAATTCAGCTTTTGTTAAGCATAGGATGTGCAAAGTCTAATTCGGTTCGAAAAATATAATTTTTCAAAATTACTTTAAAATATTGAAGATTTAAAAGATAAAATTCTGAAATTGTTTTAAATTTTTAGTTCAATTTAATTTGGAGATTAAAATTTTTGATTCAATTTAGTTCGAATATCAGTTTTTCTCTAAACTAAAATTTTCGGTTCAAACCGGTTCAAAAATCGATTATTTTCCAATTTAAAAAATAAATAAATATAAAATTCTAATAAACTATTAAACTACGAACCATTTTATAATTTTATCATAAAATTAAATAATTTTCTATAGTTTTATTTATCATTATTTTTTACTCTAAATATTTGATTAAAATTTTTATAATACACTCTAATCTACCATACAATTATTGTATTTTTTATGAAAAATTTATATAAATAATATATATACCATAAAAAAATAATAACAACACCATTTAAAAAAGTATATTATATTACAATTTTTTTATTGAAGGTGAATTTAAATTTTTCAAAATAAATTGTACTATAATTTTTTAAAATACTATTTACAAATTTAATATTTATTTTTTGTGATTTAACATAATTTGATTGATGAGTATTTTTTATTTCAAATAATTAAAATGACATTATTTTAGACTACATGTTAAATTAGTAGGTCCAATATTAATAGATTGAACATAATTATTATAAAAATCTTTATAATATAATGTTAATTTTATACTATATATGCATATATAACTCTATTTCTATTAAATTATCGGTTATAGTTTTGGTACAATTTGGAGTGGTTCGGGATGGATCTCAGTTCGAAGAATTCAAATTCTTCGGACACGTTCCCATAAAAATTTTCAGGATAGCTCAATTTAGAAAAAATCAAATGGTCAATGAAAAGTTTCAGTTCAATTTTTTGGAACAATTCGGGTTCTCTACCACCCACACTCAACACTAGTTGAGCATACTAAAATTAAGAAAAGTGTATGATAAATTTTTAGTACCATCCAAGAAAAATAAACTTAAATAAATAAGATTTTTATTATCTAGATGGCAATCTGAATGCTTTTTTTCATGCATTTTAAACAAATATATTTTTATATTAAAATGCCTTATTATTTGGTTTGCTCATTAAATTTATTAAATTTAAAGTTATTTGTAAAATTAAAAAAAGTTGGAACCATGTTTTGTTCATTAAAAAAATTGGTAAATGTCCACCTTATATAAAAATTTTGAAAAGTTATAATGGACGAGAAATTTTGTAGAATATATAAATTGTACTCTTATCAATCAATTGATATTTTGTCATAATATATAAATATTACAATTTTTTTTTAATTAGAATCTCTTATAGCATATAAAGTAAAAGTATATTATATTTTTATTTGTCTTATTTTAAGGCCAAATACTCTTTTTCACTCGTGAACTTTCAACTTTTAAATTTATCTGTTGTACATTTTAACTTTTATTATGTGCCTATATTACCCATGATTCAGAGCATTAGAGTATGTGTATAAAACATGCGACGACGTGTTAAATATCATGTTAACATTAACATATTTCAATAGCCAAATGCCCCTTTTCACCCCTAAATTTTACCATTTTGGTCTATTGTATCCTTTGACTTTCAAAAATTACTTATTGCACATCTTAACTTCTATTTTGTGTCTATATCACCCATGGTGCTACAATGGCAGACGCGCCTGAATTTGTTTGATTTCCATCGCTTATCCGCTCTGGCAATGCATGTGTTTAATAAAAAATTAAAATATTAAATCATAGGTAATATAGACATAAAATAAAAGTTGAGATGTACAATAGACAAATTTGAAAATTGAGGGTGCAATATATCAAAAGAGTAAAATTCAGGGCTGAAAAAGGAGCATTCGGCCTTATTTTAAGGGATAAGTACAAAAAAGTACCCTGTGGTTTAACGTTTTTCCACTTCGAGCCATGTGATTTTTTTCGTGACATTTTAGTATCTTATGGTATTTGCAATTACCAAATCTAGTCTAAATTCACTAACACTGTTAACTATGCTAACGTGGATGCTGACATAGACGTTCACTTGTTGAAGTAGATGTTGATGTCAGCGTCCACGCCAGCACGCATAAGCAAGTCAACGTCGACATCAACAAGTCAAAGTCCACAAGGTACTGAAGTGTTACGAAAAAAAACTACAAGACTCAAAGTGAAAAAACGTTAAACCACATGGTACTTTTTTATACTTATCCCTTTTTAGAAAATATATACTTATATATTATAAATTTAGTCAAATTATATATTTATATACACACTAAGAAAAAATATCACTTCAATTCTAAACTTTGAGTCAATTATTTATTGAATTATATTTCTTTTCCTATTTCTTATTAAAAAAAATTAATTGAATTCTATTTTGAAAGTGATTTTAATTTGCTCCTTTAACATTATAAATTATGTCAATTTTATTTAAAGAATGCAGTTATGTAACGCCCACCTAATAAATTACATTATTTGCATAACATGCATAACATATAGACATGAGAAATATATGAGATATGTGTGGTATTAATTCTAATGTTAAATAGGAGAAGATTGTAAATGTTTACAATTAAGTCCATAAT